>CAHIKZ030005192.1:142500-442500 GCA_903632075.3 Acanthosepion pharaonis | reverse complement strand
TTAGTACCTATACAACAAACTCATTCTGTATACAAACTATACTAGACAGTAATTATAGCAGTCATAATTGTGACTTCTCTCCTAGAATGTCTCATTTGGTCAAGTGATTGTAGAATAAGTGACATTTCCACAGGGGAGTAAAGAGGTTTTTAAATACAGGGCAAATAAAGACAAGTGTTGATGAGAAAAAATGGATTTTTGACATAATGAATTAGCTCTGTTATTACAACCTGATTTTTTACAATTTCTTCTATCTGTATAAAATAGTATAGTTTGTATGAGGTTGTTGTATGGATGTAAGAGGGTGTGTTGGCAGGTGTAGATTGAGGATGTGTAGGATAGATAACAGTTGACACTAGACTTGAAGAGGTTAAGATTATAGTGATTGGGGAAAGCATCCTCTTGGGAGTTTTTTCCACAAAGTAGCAGTTCTTGGGAAATTGTCTAAGTGAAACTTTCTTAACAGTGGAATACATAAGGAGTGTAGATGAGCCGACCTGTCTACATGGCTTTTAGCTGTATGGTCTAAACTGGTGGCACTAAAGAATGTAGCTTGTCAAAACAGTGGTTTTGAACCCAGTTTAAAATAATGCCTGAAGATTGCTAGGATCTCAATACTTTTATCTGTCATCATAAAACCTAAAAGAAAAAGATACATCTGAATAGTATTAATATGTATAATAATAGTAACATTAATAATTTTGTAGAGCTATAGATATTTTTTAGATGTGTACATGAAATAAGTTCTGGAATAAAGAGCTCTAAAAAAATCCTTTTGATAGACTAGTCAATCTTTATTTTATTGTTTTTTATCCCAAAGTTCTAGGGTTTAATACTCTCTAATTGTTAAAGAAAGCTGCATTAAACCAGATTAAATAAGAATTTATAATCCAGGTATAGATTTTCTCTGACTTTGAATACTACTACAGCTAGGTAGTAAACAATGATAATATAAAAATCAAAAAGTCGGTTTTGGCAAAAATGGCTACTGTCTAACTGGTTTCTATCACTAAAGTGATTAAAGTCAACAAAAACAAACTTCTGAGCAACAAACAGTATGGTTTTCACTCTTCTATGTTCACTGCTGATGTCTTAACTATTATCACATATAGAATCAGTGAAGCACTTGATAATAAAAATCTCCAAGTGACCCCCATAGATAGCTTGAAAGCCTTTGATAAGGTGTGGCATGGAGGATTGCCACACAAACATGCCAGCTGTAGAATCACTGGGTGAGTCCTCTCAGTTATCAGGCCACTCCTGTCAGGTAGGTCTATCAAGGTCATTGTCTGAGGCTGATGAGATCAATTTTGGCAACCCCCAAGACTCTCTCCTCAGTCATGTTTTTCTGCTTTATATCAATTTTCTACTTTATATCAACAATCTTCCCAAGAACACTGTCAGATCCTTAGTAAATATATGCAGATAATACCATGGTGTATGGGTGCATGTTCAAATATCTTGATGACCAGTACCTGGTAGCTGATCTCTCATCTGACTTAACTCTTACAGCATTAATGGGGAAAAGACTGCTTGATATCATTCAATACATTCAAAACTAAACTCATAACATTTCATCACTGCCAAGCAGACCCTAAACCTGCACCAATCCTAATGAGTGGTCATATTCTCAAAGAGGCACATTGACTTGAATGTCTATTAGGTCTAAAGCTCACTTCTGACCTCAAACAGAATGTGTATCACCACAAAAGATGCTGGATGAATGGTCAGCTCATTGTATCACTCCAGTAAATACCTAACTCCTCCTGCCATGCTTTATCTTTTTCAAGAGATCAGACTAAGAATGGAGTATTGCTGTCATATCTGGGCTGGTGCTGCACAATCCTCACTCTTCAGCCATGACAGAGCTCAAAAGTGCTTATGTGGCCATTGTGGGTTATGAAATATTCTTTACCCTGTGACCTTTATCCCACAGATGAAATGGTGCCAGTTTTTCACTACTATATCACTATTACTATGGCAGATGTTTGGACTGGTTACATTTCTTAGTTTCAGCAACTTAAATCTTCACAGCTAGGACCCACCACGCCATGTTCACATTGGCAAACCATCCCTATTCCCTTCATGTTCTTTTGATAAGAAGCACATTCCACTTGGACAGCTTTTTCTCCCAGAACTCTTACTTTGTGGAACAAGCTCCTGAAAGAATACTTTCTTGACAACTACAATCTAGCTTTCTTTAAGTCCAGGGTCAACTGATATCTATTTTACTTATCCTCATAATACTCTCTTACTTCCTCTCTGCCTCCCTTACAATGTCACTTAGTAACCCTCTACCTTTGGGCTTTGGGCCTTGTATTGGTTGAACTAACAGTAAAAAAGTATTGTACAAGACATAGATTATGAGTTCCATTCTCATGAGAAACTGACATTTTTATTTTATACTGATCATGTTAATCTCAGACATTGTGAAACAAAGTAAGAATAAAGTGGAGAAAGCTTCTAAATTTCTTTTTTAACATTATCTATTTATGTTGGGATATAAAGCAGAGAAAAGGGTCTGTCATGAGTTTGTATTAGAAAATTGTGTTATAAGACTTTCTTGAAGGAAACATATCAAATGAGTGAAATCAAGTTTTATTTATAGAAAGAATTGCAGAAAGTGATGAATAAAAAAAGATTCACACAAAAAATATATAAAAACTGTAAAGAAACTGTAAACGAAACTATGTATTTTATTTATTTATTTATTTTTTAAACAAGTTCAAGTCTTTTGGGGGTCAAAAACCTGACCTTAAAGAATTCACATGACGTGCAAACTCTTATACCCTTCACTATGAAATGAATCAGTTAGAAATGTTTCCGCCATTTTCAAATGCTTCCATTGTAAAACATGGGTAATTGGACATTTTATATACAGTGGAACCCAGATATAAGAGGGTTGTCGGGACCGGAGAAGAAGTCTCTTATATCCGGGTTTCTCTTATATCCGGGTTTGGTCTATTTTATATACATTAACACAGGCTCTAATTTGGGACCAGAGAAAATCTCTCTTATATCTGGGTTTCTCTTATATCCCGGTCTCTTATATCCAGGTTACACTGTATTGGGATTTACTTTCTGCTGAGAAAGATTTTATATATTGGAATTTATTTTCCCCTGAGAAAAAGACTTTTTTTTATCAGTTATGACATAACCCATAGCATATTATAGTCTTTAGACATTTTCCCAGGCCTGTCATTAATTTGGTAATTTAGATGTGAATTGAATTCTTATATCTATGATGGCATTTTTTAAAAAAATGATATGGCCTTAAAAATTTTATTTATATTTTTGATATCTTATAGATTTATTTTATATGGATAGCAATAGAGTAGAGTGAAAAGCTTTTGATATTCTGTTAGAAAGGGGGGTTTGTAGGGTGGAAAATAGTTCATCACTCACAAGCCTGAATAGATGCTTTTGAACTCCTCTTAAGGGTGAAAAGTGAGGATTGAGCAGCTCCAGCCCAGATATGGTAGCAATACTCCATTTTTGGTCTGATCTGAGTCTTGTAAAGTTAGAGCATAGCAGAAGGAGTTGGGTACTTTCTGTAATTATAGATTACATATATCAGATAAAAAAAAAAAAAAAATTATCAGTTTAAACTGACATCAAGAGGATATGGGTTAAAATATTTTTTTAGCTTAAATGTAAGCAAAATTATTTTAAATCTTGAGTTCCTATTCTTAATAAAAAAAAAAAAAAAAATTTCAAGCTATTTTCTATTTTAGTTTTTTAAATTAAAGTTTGTTTTTTTTTTTTTCTCTAGTTAATTTTTTAAAAAATATTTTAGAATCTCAGACATTTTAAGACATTTTATATTTATATGATCTTTTTATAGATACAAATATTTAAGTAAATGCTCTGTTTATAATAAACTGTATTCAACAACATTTACTGGTCTGAATGTCCAAGAAACTTTCATAGAAAATATTCATCCTCCAACAGGATTCGAACCTGTATCCTATATGGAACCATCATTATAGCCTGACGTGCCTTTTAACTCATTCAGCCACAGAGGATCGTTCAGTTTGCAAGGCTGGTAAATATTGTTTAATACTGTTTATTATAAACAGAGCATTTACTTAAATATTTGTATCTATAAAAAGAATGTATAAACATAAAATGTCTTAAAATAATTGTCGAACTTTGTCCATTTCATAATGTGTAACATCATTTGTTTACATTTGATACGTCATGAGCAGATATGAATGTACATGAGATTCATGGATGCTTGAAGTTTAAAAGCAGTAAATTCGACCTTGCTAACCGAATGATCCTCTGTGGCTAAATCGGTTAAAAGGCACGTCAGGCTATATGATGGTTCCATATAGGATACAGGTTTGAATCCTCTCAGAGGAATATTTTCTGTGAAAATTTCTTGGACATTCAGGCCGGTAAATGTTGTTTAATACTGTTTATTATAAACAGAGCATTTACTTAAATATTTGTATCTATAAAAAGAATGTATAAATATAAAAATGTCTTAAAATAATAGTTGGACTTTGTCTATTTTATAAATCTCAGACCTATCTTAAAATAACAATTCCAAGTTTATACTGATAATTAAAATTATATCACTAAGTAATTTGTAAATATTTTATCTAATATGACTGATCTTAATATCTTGAATTTTTATTTGAAGCATTATTAATTTTTGATTAATATTACTTTAATCTTAATTTTAGTTACTTATTGCAATTGCTCTGACCATTTATTCTGCATTCTGTTAGTAATGAATTCACATCAGAAATAAAGAATAAATCAACAAAATAAAATCTTTATAAATTATAAGTTTGCATAAACATAAAAGTAGTTTAAAATAATATGAATTAAAATTCATAACATTTGTTTTGAACTATTTGGCTTAAGCAACAAGGCAGAAAATGGTAACAGAAAGAACACTTGTACTCAGAATCAGGAAAAGAAAGTTGAAATTCCTTGGACACATAATGAGATTTTGGAAAACTTAACCCTCATGGGGGATATTGAGTGCAATACATAAGGGAAGACAGTGAACCACATATGAGCTTGTGCGAATGGTTGGTGGAATTAGGGAGGGAGGCTTAGCAAAGGGAGAAAAACTGCTAAGGGCCACAAAAATAGGTAAGATGTTGCAGGGAGCCATAATAGCTCATGTCCTGAAGGACATGGTACATAAAAGATAGCATAAAAAGTGATGTAAGTTCAAGTCTTACCAAAGGCATTTTTTTTTCAGTTCACACTCTTTAACATTGGCTATAGGCATAAGTGGTTTCAATGGAAAGTTTTGTGGTTGCAATGAATAGTAAATAAAATAAAGATGAAGTAATGCCTTATATTACTTAATTTTTGGAATCAAAATATTAATAATATATTGTTAAAATCTAAGTCATTATGCACACTGTATGTGACATATTTTGAATGTTGGCAGAGATCTGTACAAATTTCAAAAATTGTTTTTATAGAAAGCTCCATACCAATTGCGTTCAGAAAGTGAGTAAATATTTTTGTCATTTTGAATTGTATGATTTTTTATGGGAAGAGGGTATGGAAGTGTTTCCCAACATTCAGGCTGCCACTCCCACTGATTTTTTTTTTTTTTTTTTTTCTCAGAAAAAAAACACCAAATTGAAAACCACCCTGCAAATTTCAAAAACAAATCTGTCAGTTGAATTTTAGCCATTTTATAAGCATTAAATCTCTTTATGAGAAAATGCCCCACTCTTCTCTGGATCAGTTGTTTATATATCTGTCCAACAGTTTTTCTCCCATACTCAAATATCAGATGCAGACATGCCCACAGGTATACAGTCACTAATGACATTAGGTGATTTGCAGATCTCCACCCCCAGCTGGATGTCGACCCTACCCCTGGCTTCCTTAGTCCGAGTGCAAAGCTTTTTCTGGCATAATAATACACACCTTCAATTTTTCCTTTATCCTCTAATGTAGCAGTAAATGCTGGACTGTTTTATCACCAATTAAAATGAGACATGAACAGAAATGTGATTTTTACAGAAGGATTCTAAAAATACCATGGACAGAACATGTGAGTAACGAGGAAGTTTTAAGGAAAGTGGAAATGAAAAAGGCACTAATTAAAAGACATATATTAAATGGTACTTTTTCCTGACATTTATAACAACCATCATTTCTCTTTTTCTTTTATGTACTGTGTCCCCTCAGTACATTGGGGAGGGGGGGTCATAACTCTTCAGTTTCCTGTCCTTTGTAGTACTTAATGTTTGTGCCCTTACCATTCCTCAAAGTTCATACTTTGTCATTCATTTAGATAAATTCATTAGGTAGGATATTTACTATTTCCCTCTGTCTTTCAGGATGTCTTGAGTGTTAAATTCTCTAAGCTTTCTTTCCTAATTGTGTGTGCCAGAAATTCCAACTGTTCATTTCTGATTGTAAGTGTTATTATCACGTTGAAACACTGATTCCCGTACAATCAAGCAATGTTGAGCCTAGTCAGTACCTATATGGGTGACCACTTGGGAATACCAGGTGCTGTAAGCTTGGATGTACAAGTGGTGTAATGGATAATGGCTTTGAATTGCTAATTGGGAAGTTGAGTTCCAATTCCAGTTGGGTTCATTATATTCACTTATGTGTAAATACCCTTGTACAAAATATGTATCCACCTTTTCTTTCCCCAGCTATGGGTTAATTAGTAAGACTTGTATCACTAAATCATTATCTCCTCCCCTACAAAAAATAATTCTTAGACTCTAAAAATATATTTTCCGGCTTTAAATAACCTGCAAAGGTTTGATAAACCATAGAAAACTAATTAGTCAATCAATCAATCCAAAGGTACCTTGAGGTTTTAATGGACAAAGTATATCAATTTGTTCATGTTATGACAAGTTGCAAAATTGTTGGAGTTATTCATGCCAAGAATTTTTTTTTTTTTTTTTACACTTCTGTTATTTTAATATTTTGAAGATTGTCAGAATTTATTTATTCTGATAAATATTTTTTTTATTTTCTTCTGAAATGCATAAAGTTGTCTATCATTTTCTTTTGAATAGAAAAATTGCACTAAAAATTTAGTTTATCTTGATTTTGTAATATTGAGTTGAATCATAAAATTCTTTCTGCTAAATAAGAGAGCAAGTATTTTTGGTTAGTGAAAATAAAACCTACTTTCAAAATAGTCCTCAAATTTCTTACACCTTGTGGAAACATCACAGTTGGGTGCTGTCAATTTGCTTTTTCAGTTATATAGCCTAACATATTTCTCTGGTCAACAGTCACTTTTTTATTTTTATTTTTCACATGGCACATATCTTTGCCTTGGTATGCAAAGGTCACTGAATCAGATTAAAACATCTTAATATGAAGATAAAAAAAAAAACTATTTGGAACCCTGTTTTTTTTTTTTTTTTTTAAGACTTTGGTAACTTTCCTTTTCATACTAATGTGAATTTGAAATTTTTAAGTTTCATTTTCTTATGTCTGACAAATAAATGTTATCTTTGTATGAAACAAGACCACAAGTGTGGCATGCTCAAGATTGAATTTTTCCTAATCTTAATCAGCTTTGCTAGCTTCCAAATTATTGCTTCATGTTGAAGGGGTGATACATTTTTCAAGAAGTTATTTATGTTTCCTTCTGGATTAGTTGCTGCCCAAGAAAAAAGAGCACAGGCTACCCTACTGTTTAACCCATAACAGGAGGAAGATGCATTCATAGCTTTTCCAAGAGCATGAGGGCAAAGTGAACCATATGGACTATGATAATTTTAACACTGTACATCAATTCCTTGTTACATTACCCAAATAATAATTATATATAGAATAATAGTTTTTCTGCTTAAAACCTGAAAACTTTTTATAGTGGATGTTAAACACTGTGGTTACTGGTTTCATTGGTATATTAAACATAAATGTTTATTCAGCAAGTAATAAGTTCTCAAGAGAGCAGATTGTGAAACTAGGCAAGTTGGAATATTCAAATTGAAATGCAATTTTTATAAGAGCAAGTCTTTGTAAAGATACTGTTTATATAGTTCTACAAATGCAGGGATTTGTGGAATGCACACAACCAGGAATTAGTGATTTATTCCATAACTTCCCTAACTTTTTTATTTTTTTTTTTTTTTTTTTTTTTTTTTTTAATGGAAAGTACATTAACAAAAGTGATTTGGAGCCACAAACTTGCACTGTAAAGATAACCTGAGTCAAAGACAAGGTGGTGGATTTTGCTGAGAACAAGATAGCAAATAAAAACTGGTTCTTGCCAAGAATCTCCTTCTTGAAGAAGATAAGATAAAATATAGTCAACACTGTAAACATAACAGTAAATTTTGGTCCTATTATCACTGTGGGAACCAGTCCCAGTCTTCTTTTTTTTCCATTATAGAATAAAATAAGATATCAGAACTACCACCCCTTTTTTTTTCTTATGCTACATTAGTTTTCCTTTTTGTAGCTTTTATTTCCTGACTCCACACACCATCTGGAGGTTGGGGTATATAACTAGATATTATAGATTGCTCTCTTTTATATATATAGTGTGTGTTAAATATGTCTACATTTTTTTTTTTTTTTTTTTTTTTAAATTTATAAATGTGTATGTTGACAAATGAATATATTTTAAAAAAATATTTCTCTATATACAATGAAAGAATAAAATATCAGTTTAATTATGCAGATGTTTAATTTTTTTCCCATCATGCCTCACTCATATTTTTTTTTTCTGTATCTAATATCTTTTGCCAAATATCTTTCCTACTTTTTAATGATAACTGTTTCAAGATGTAACTGGAATGGATAAGATTTCATAAAAGAGATAAGAAATTATATAGATAAAACCTTTTCACTGTTATTACTCTATCACTGGTTTGATTCCATCTTATTGTTGCTTTTTATCACAACACTCTGGGTTACTCTCTTTATTATGATTATTATTACTATTAGTATTATTGCTTGAGTATTACTTGTCATATGATGGTATTTTATTGTTGCTTTATATCATATTTTTTATCTTCTCATTAGAGAAACAACATAAAAACTTTGTAATAAAAAGCAATAAGAAAGTAAGACAATATGATGATACACAGAATTTCAATTTGTTTTTATTTCATTTTCTCACCATTTGTTTAATTTTGTTTTTGGTAAAAAAAAAAAAAAGTTTCTATTATGAATTTTAATACAAAGAAAAAGGCTTTGTGCTTTTAATGTAGAAATGGATAAAATACTGAAGGCTTTTTAGATCTCAATACATACACTGGAAAAAGATAAAAAATAAAAGTGTATAATATTACTGGTTCTTGAAATGCGGCTAGAGATGGAAAAAACAAAACATGTCTTCAAATCTTTTTTGTTTGTTTTACATATCTCTTTCACAATAAGAGATGTCATAAAAAGAGACATTTGTGTTAACTTCTGATTTTTCAGAAGGACCTGTAATATGGTTTCCCTAAGCACTTTAGATATAAAGTAGTGTCTTTGGGGGGGGAAAAAAAAGTGGGTTTATATTTAGGTTGCAGGGTTTGAAGAGGAAGAAATTAGGTCAGTAAAGAATCTCTTTAAATGATATCACTGCCTTAACAGGTGTATGGGTCAAAAAGTTTGACAGTTTTTGACAATAGTCAGTATAAATGTCATAAATATACACTCAATAAAAACTTAACACTTCTGAATGTGTAATGTTTGTATAGCATGTGTCAGAGAATGCCTGGGTTTCTCTCACATGTGTAATAACTAGGATGTTTACAAATGTTTGTATTCTGTGTGCATGGCTTGTGTAATAGTTAAGACAGATGTGCATTTCTAACTGTTGGTTGTGATATTTAAATTTAGCTAAAAGCCAGAATTTCAAATGCTGATTTTCAAGGAATATTTTCTCTTCCATATTTATGTTTTACTGAATCTCAATAAAAAAAACAACATATTTTAAAAATATGAAATATATTATCTCTATTCTCTATGATTCTGTTGTGGAGTTATTTCGCAGTGGAGGCTAGTATTTTTACTTAATCGCAGAGTAATCTTGTTGTGGTTGCTGACTACTTTCGTATTCGACTGTTGACTACTGTCGTCTGACATCGACTGAACCTCGTTTCTCTTACTACTCCTACTTATATTAGGTGGGAGAGTCTATTAACTATAGAATAGGTGTGTTTCATCATAAGATTTGTGTATTAATTCTTGACCATAGATAATCTATTTTTTCCTGTTTTTCAAGGAAAATTGAACACTAAAAGTTGCACAAAGAAATTTGAATTGAAAATTTTAAATTCTTTGCTTAATCACTGAATTCCGGGTTAGTTTACATTTTTTCACTTGTTCACTGTTATTTTGGGGTATTTGAACCCTTCACATAATGCTATCTCTGTTCACTGCTATGTTGGATATTTACATAATGTCATCAAATGTGTTTTTATTGTTTACCATTAGAAATTGTTATATAAGACTGTTTTATCTGAATTTCTAGGAGGAGGAATTATCATTATTTATACTTTATATTTCGATTGTCCTCATCTTTGTTGTTTTTATCACATTTTAGCCATTGTGCTCTCCACCTTCTTCAGGTGTATATCAATCTGGGTAACCTGCAGGGAATTCCAAATTGAACCCTTTATTTGATTTATAGGGTTAGACTGTTCTTCTTCCACTGCTCATATCTAGGGATATCATCTATTCTTATTTTTATTTAGTACTGTTCAGTTATTGCTTGCCCATTTTCATGTACAGAACAGAATAGCTGAAAGAAAAAGGAATGACAAAAATGCTTTGTTCTCCAAGAGAATTTTATGATGTTAAGTCATATGTTTATATAAACATATATGATTTGTTTTATACAGAAATTATAACATGTATGCAATAAGCAGTGTAAAAAAAATCACAACCACCCTCACTGGCTATCACATGACCCTCATGACATTCTCATGAAAAGGAGATAGTTTCCTTTTGTTTCCCTACATGCCTTTCTTAGACTGGATTAATGGGGAAGATGTTCATTGACCAAAACTGAAGGGCTATAATCCAAGGTTGACAACACATTACAAGCTAACATTCTTCCTCTGCTTATGTTGAATGTATTACCAGTAATTTGTTGGCTACAACAAAATAAACTTTTACAGGATAAAGTTTACTTCAGCTGACATGAAGTTGAAAGAATATATTGAATCAATTGCTAAATCTGCAGCTAAGAAAGTTGGTTCATTATGTTAGATTCTGGTGAGAAAAATTGTCTATCTTACATATTTAGAAGTCTACCATTCATCTTTGCTTTGAACATTGCTGCTAAATCTGGTCTGGTGATGTTGCTATATATTTAGAGATTCTTAATAAAATCCAAAGAATCTGCAATGTTATTGGTCCTGACCTGGCATCTTGGCTTCAGTCCCTTTCCCACCACATTTTTTATAAATATTTGATGGTAATTGTTCTAATGAACTTTCCTCTATACTTTATGAATTTAAGCACAGTATTAGATTGGCAGCAATGTCTCCTCCTTTAGAGTTGAAATGTCTAGATGTAACATTAAGTTATATGCTAACAGTTTCTTCTATTGCACTTCTCACTTGGAACTCTTTTCCAGCTTCTTGCTTTCCAGTCAACTTTGACCTTCAAAAAATTAAATGCAATGTCAATCATTATCTTCTGTTCTTATTTTTTTATTGTTATCTTTCTTTAATAGTAGTTTTTCTCATATTCCCTAACACTCGGTAACCTCTTGCATCCTAGTGGCTTTATTGCCTTGCTTGAGGTGAAATGATAAAAAATAAAGTGTGGCAAAAAAAAAAAAAGAAAAATATAACCTGAATCCAATACGTTAAAAAAAAAAAAAAAAATCCCAATGGATATACTTTTATAAATGTTAAAATAAATTTAAAAAATTAGGTATTGATTTGAATGAAGAAAATATTTTTAACTTTAATAAAATAAAATATTTCTCCCACTTCAGTTGCTATATTGTGAGGGGAATATTGCTAAAATTTAGAAAATGTTCAAATAGTTTCCCTATGGAGAAGGATTTTAAAGTAGACCATTGTTTGAATGTGTCTTTTTTAAAAATTTTACTGTTAATAAAATGTTTCTTTTTTTTTTTATTTTTCAGTTGGATAATATAAAAGAAGCTGTAGCTTCATCCTATACATTCCTCATGGCAAATCCCAAACATAAAGCAACTCTGAAAAATTTATTATATTATCAACGTTTACCTGGAATACTTGACGATCATTTTATTGACATGGAAAGAAAAATCTTTCAGGTAACATTTTTTTGTTTCTTTTTTCATTGTTTTTTTTTGTTTCTTTTTATATGATATTTACTTTGGTTATGAAGTAGTATATATCTTTCAATATATATATATATACATATATATATATATAAGTTCTATTCTATACAGAAATGATCCCATCATCTTTTATGAGTACTGTGTGTCAATAGATATGATGACATGGCAAGATGAGCAACACTTGGTAGGAGGCTACCAGAAAACTTTTCTTCTTCCTTTTTTTTTTTTTTTTTTTTCTCATATGTATATATATTGGAGAATGGTAAGCTTTTAACAAAGTATAAGAATCAACATTGCTATATTGCTATTAAGCATATTAGATTTAAAAAAGAAAAAAAAGAAGTTGATCTGACCTAAGACCAACACAGATTTTAAATAAATCAAAGGAAAAGGACTTATTAAGAGGAAAGATAAGACTTAACTCGCTGATATCCTTATCACTGCCCATAATGCATGAAACAACTTGGAAGTGCTGGGTGTCACAATGGAGGCAATATCCTGCTCTGTTTTTCTCATTTGTTTTGCAAGAAAGTTCTTTTGCATTGATGAATATTTCACAAACTCAGGAAACATTGAAAGGAAAGCCTACTTGGCATTTTTTTCTACGCAACAAAATTGGACCTATGATGAAAAAAGAAAAAAAACTTCTTCAATAGATGCAGATGCTATGAAAGAAGAAAAAAATATTTTTGTGTGTGTGTGTATATATATATATATATATAATGTGTGTGTATGTATAATTTTTACAAGTAAAATGTTTGTCACATCAGCATTCAGACTACAAAGTTTTGTAGATGGATGCTCCAGAAATTACTCTGTCCACTCATCAGGGGCTATCAGCAATTGACTGCTTATACTTGATTTTTGTTTTTTATATGCACTTTACATTTTTTTTTTCTCATAGTGTACATGTGTGAGCATGTGCCCATCTGTGCACATGTGTAGAATGTCATGATTTGTCCTTTTCATCATTTTTTTTTTCTTCTGTTACACTCACTCCTTAACCATTTCTTTTTTCCTCTTTTCTTTCAATTGTTGCCATTTGATTTCCGGTTTTCTAGACATGTCATTAATTTTTGAGTGTTCTAGTCTTTTGAGTTTGGAAAATTGTATTTCATTTTTTTTTCTTTTTTTTTTTACATTATTATTTAAGCATTAAAATTAATTAAGTAAATATTTACATATTGTGGATACTGATCTCAACACCAACTGGCAACAGGGTTTCATGCTCAAATGCAATCTTCAGGCATGAAACACTGTCACTAGTTGTTGTTGACATCAGTGTCCACACTTTTTACTTTTATGCATGCTTTTTCCTGGATATAGAGCATTTTTAACCTATAAATATAGTGTACTGTAAAACTACATAATCACACACACACACACACACACAGGGCAGTTAATCATGATAGTTATGAAAAAAACTCCATTATCAAAAGGAAAAAAAAATCAGTATATTATAGAAGATACAATGTTGTGAAGGAGTAGTTGCATTTTTAGAAAGAAAAAAATCCAAAATTTTTGGCTTCACAGTACCCTATCTATCTTTGATAAATATCAAGTTTTTCTTACATTTTTTTTCTTTGTAGGAAAATTTGTTGAGGGTCCTGTTTGAAAACCACTTCTTTTTTTTTATTTGCATTATTTCCAGTAGGAAGAACTAATGTTCTCATTTTTCTTATCATGTTTCAGCTATTGTACCTTCTAGCCTTCTTCAGATATCTGTTGATCCAAGTAACCATCAGGGAATTTGAAAAGTGAACTGTTTATTTAATCTACTAGGTAGATTGTTCTCATTCCATTGACCATGTTTAGGGAAATTAACCTAGGGGATTAAAGTTTTAGTTTGTGCATTTGGTGACATTGTAATTGTGAGTTCAATGCTTAAGCCAGGCAGTACAAACTTGGTAAAAACAGGACTAACAATAACTGAGCAATAGTAAAAAAGACATAGACATCAAGCTGAGAATAATCTGCCTTTGTAGAGTAGATAAAGGGTTTAATTAAATATTCCTTGAAACTTACCTGACATTAGAAAAAAAAAATTTGATGGCATAGCAGCTGAAACAGAATCCTAACAAAAAAGATGAGGATATTAGTCAAACTGAAAATAATGTCAGATAACTACTCATCCCAGAACTAAAGACAGAAATTTCATTATTTTATTTTTTTCTCTTTACCAGAAAATCAACCTGCCAATTATTCTGACTTTGGTATATACTAAATTCAGCATAGTACAGCAGACTGAAGTCAAAACAGTTAACCAATCTTCCAAGTAGGAAGAACCTACCTAGAAAATCAGCATTTGATATACTGGATTTTACCTTGGTTTCAACACTGATCTTGATGGAAAATGTATAACTATTTTAGCCATGTGGCAGATCATTATACATACAGTGATATACTAAGCTTTACTTAAGCTGGCACAAGGCTACATGTGTGGAGCATCTAATGAATATCAAAATTCATTACATACACTTTGATGTTAGCTTGCTTGCCTTAATTTATCGTGAGGTGTCCAACCTCTCATCCTATCTCCACATTTGTTCCATTCATATGTTATGCCCCTTATGTATCAATCTTATATGAGGAATGACTTCATAAAAAAACAAGGATGATCTACAAATATTTGGCCATTTTTCTAAAGTTTGATTTCCACTACATTCTTACAAGTTTTCTTTTCTGTATCCAAAATGGATAAGCAGCAATTACTAATTTATATGGGAAGGATTTATGTAGTGTTCCCAGACCACAAAATAACTATTTTGATGTCAAAGGTTGATATGTTTGCTGTGTAGATTTGACTGCTTAGCCTTGTGCATTTTTTATTGTGCAGTTCTTACAAAAGCACTGTACAATAAAAAATGCATGAGGTACTAAAAAAAAATCTTTCCTAAAGTTACTTGCTCTTTCTAAATTAAAATTACAGCCACATCATGTTGAAACCCCAGTTTCTATATAATCAAAGTTAAGCAATGCCAGGCTTGGTCAGTACCTAGATGGGTGACCACATTTGAATATCAGGTGCTATAAGCTTGGATGTACAAGTGGTGTAATGGATAATGGTTATAAATTGTTAATCAGAGAGCAGAATTCCAATTCCCATTGGGTTCACTATATTCACTTACACGCAAATACCTTTTAGAAAATATATGAATCCACCTCTTCTGTCCTCAGCTGTGGGTTAATTAGTAAGACTTGTATCACTAAACCCTTATCTCAAAAAAAAAATTCTTACATTGTGTAAAAAAAAAAAAAAAAATTCTGACTTCAAATAACCTGGAAATGGTT
Source organism: Acanthosepion pharaonis (assembly GCA_903632075.3). NCBI lineage: Eukaryota > Metazoa > Mollusca > Cephalopoda > Sepiida > Sepiidae > Acanthosepion > Acanthosepion pharaonis. The sequence goes on along the minus strand of CAHIKZ030005192.1, from coordinate 426,965 downwards.
GATAACCTGTAGAAAATGAATCAATCCATTATTCTGAGGTGTATTGAAGTTGCATATGTGTTTCTAGAAAGAAAGACGAAGCAATTATGTGTTTAACTTATTCAGTGAAATAGTACAATGACCTGAAATTATTAATTTCAGTAATAAAATTAGCAAAAACTATAAAAAGCTATTTGATTGGTTTATTTTCTTTTATGGCATATCAACCGGAATGAGTTATTTAATGCTGACAAGATTTTTAGGATAGGTTTATATAAATAGAATATATATTCTTTGTAAGATATCAGTTTGTTGATCAGGTTTCATTGACTTATTTTTGTAAAAAGGGTTTTTGTTGAGTCAAATATATTGCTGGTAATGTTTTTTTTTTTTTTTCAAAAATGTATTGCTAGTAATTTTACTATAAAAAATCTGTTTTTTTTTTTATATTTTCATAGTGTTTTGATTCTAGTCCTTTGGTCCTATTTTTAACAGGTGCTACCACCCTGGTTCAGGGTGGACTTGGTAACAACAGCAATTAAAATGTGGTTCCATGCTCAGAGGCCTTGCTGCCAGATGTAGTTTGTCATACCCAGGATGGAAGCTATTTAAATAATTATTATAATACAATATGCAGTATATGACTATGGGTATTTAATTAATGCTTACAATTTATTCCAACTCCAAATATAATGACAATATATCAAATATCAACTTTCAACCATTGACTTTCTATGAATCCAGCTAGTATGCTTTTAATGTTTGATTTGTTTAATATTTAATTATTAGATTGAATTAAATTTTTGATTGATTTGATTAATAAATCCTGCCCATGATATCTCAGAACATATTAACAAGTTTTTCTGGACAAAGATTATTTGGTTGATTACATTTACATAACTTTGGCATCAAGTTATTTAATACTGAATTGTCAAACTACATTGGTGCGATGGATAAATTGTCATCTAAAATTATCTTGAAATACTAGAGTAAATTTATTGAGTAAAATCATCATTGGCTGCAACCACAGCCTCCAGGTGACTTCAGAATCTCCTGCAACTCTTCTGGACTGTCTCCTTGTTTAAGTTGGTGAATGCTACCATAATCCTTGCCTTCAGTTCATCTTTTGTGTTACAAAAAGTTTTGTTGGTCTCTCACTCAACTAGACCTGACATATAATAATCAAAGGGGTTTACACTCTGAAATGTTTGTATTGGAGCTTCCTGTGTGCCAAGCAGTACAGCATGCCATTTACAAATTTCTGGCATAGTGAATTGCGTCATGGTGCTCTTTTTTTCACAGTGCCCAACTGACCCTACTATACTGTATAGTCAACAAAATAAAAAAAAACAAACAATACTTGTGCAAAATTAAAAATATAAAATGGCGACAATTTACCCATTGCACCTTGTATGTGTATGAGGATTTGCTTTGGATTCATTTAAGAAAAGGCTAAATGAATTTCTTGCTTTTGAGCCATTCTGATAATAAGAGGATTTGGCTTTAATTTAATACAAAAAAGCTATTCAACACTAACTAAGAATTATAAAGAAAAGATACCCGAATAAATATTAATGACTTTTTTAAAAGTCACTCCTTTTCTTTCTTCCTGAGAAACACCAGCTTAGGGAAAGTACTGAGATTCAGTATTTAAGCATACACACATTTCATTCTTTCATTTTTGTATCTGATGAAGCCTAGAATGGTGAAATACATGAAATCTATTTCATGAAATGTTTCCATTTTGTGTGTGTGTGTGTGTGTGTGTGTATTATATATATAGTCCCCTCCAAAAGTATTGAAACAGCAAGGCTAATTTCTTGTTTAATTTCTCGTTTTTTTGTTATTCACTGAAGACATTTGGGCTTAAGATCAAAAGATGAATATGAGACAAAAGTTTATAATTTTGGCTTTTATTTTCTGGTATTTACATTTAAATGTTTTAAACACCCTAGGACATACCACCTTTTGTTTGAACCCATCCATTTTTCAAATGAGCAAAACTATTAGAACACAGGCATGTTTTGTTGTCCAGGTATTACTTTTTAGATTGATTGTTTAAACATTAAATAGCTCTGAATGACAACTCTTGATTTTAGCCTTGGTTCTCACCTATAAAGACTGCATTTCTTGTTAAAAAGGATAAAACAACATGAAGATAAGAGAGCTGTCTATGAGAGAAAAGCCAGCCATGTTGAAGTTGAGAAAAGAAGGAAAATCAATCTGAGCCATTGGGCATAGCCAACAAAATTTGGAATGTCCTGAAAAAGAAACTACTGTTGTACTGAGCAACAAACATAGAACTGGTCAACCAAGGAAAGCAACAGCAGAGAGCTGTGAAGAAAAACCCCAAAACAACAGTCAGTAACCTCACCAACAACCTCCACAGTGCAAGGATAAAGGTTTCACAATCCACAGTTCAAAGAAGACTTTGAGAGCAGAAATCGACAGGTCATACCATAAGATGCAAGTCACTCATTGGCAGTAAGAATCAGAAAGACAGATTGGAATTTGCAAGGAAGTACAGAGATGAGTGAAAAAGTTCTGAAAGAAAGTTTTATAGACTGATGAGACCAAGATTAATCTCTACCAAAGTGATGGAAAGGCCAAAGTGTGGTGAAAGAAAGGATCTGCTTATGATTCAAAGCATACAAGCTCATCTGTGAAGCATGGTGGAGTCAGTCTTGGCTTGGACTTGCATAGCTGCTTCTGGAACAGACTCATTCATATTTAATGATGATGTAACTCATGATGGTAGCAGCAGAATGAATTCAGTAGTCTACAGAAACAATGCAAATTTACAGAGAAATGCATCCAAACTAATCAGAAGGAAGCTTATCAAGCAGCCAACATAATAAAGGACTTCATCAGGAGAAAAACTGGACAGTTTTAGATTAGCTAAGTCAATCACTGGACCTTAACTCAATAGAGCATGCATTTGATCTCCTGAAGAGACTGAAGGAAGAAATCACCCAAAACAAACAAGAACTGAAAGAGGTCGCATTAAAAGTCCAAAAAAGTATCACAAATGAAGAATGCAACAATTTGGTGATGTCAATAGGTCACAGAATTGATGCAGTTATTCCAAGCAAGGGTTATGCAACCAAATATTAAATGTTATTTACTTTAAGACTATCTATTCCTTTACTTTTGCTCACCTAAATATGAGGTGATCTGATACAAAAGGTAGTATGTCTTAAGTTCTTTGTGTCCTGGGTAAGACGATAAACTACATCCAACAGCCTCTGGTCAGGAAGTTTTGAGGAGCATAGAACCATCTCTTAATTATGGTGTTCCCAGGTCCACCCTGACCTAGTGTGGTAGGACCTATAAGTTTTATCATCAAAATGTTTATTATTAGAGGAAAGACCAAAGTATTTTTTATTATTAATATTTTTAATCCTTTCTAGCATGTTAGAAATTTTTTTTTAAAATCTTGTTTTCTTGCATCAGCAAGAGCAACAAATATTAGTATCTTTCTTTTTTTTTTTTTTTTTTTTTTTTTTGTTTTGGCAAAAACATTGATTTGGAAATTCTTGCAAAAATCAAATAATTGTCAGATCTTAATGACACTTTCAGGACTTACTCACAAATTAAATTATTTTAGAACCTTTTCTTTTACCACCTCCTTACTTAATGAAATTTCCAGAAATTAAATTATGTCCCTCTTCATATTTATATTAGTTAAAAGCAGGACTTCTTGGAGAATGTAAATCATCATTTTTTTTTTTTTTTAAACAGTTGTTACACATTTACTGAAAATCTATTCTGAATCCTTACATGATTAGTTTTCTTCATTTTTTAAAAATATTTTTTAATCTCTTAAAATTCTGTCTTAATTTGTCCCTTTTTAGATATTAAGTGAAAACTATATTTACCAATCATGGATTTTAATGCTTAGTACAAATCATCGCACATCAATATTTTTAAAAGAATTTTTTTTTTATATATGGTTGATCATACATGACATTATCAGAAAATAAAAAGTGATAACTATAGCATATTTACAGCCAAAGATATTTAAAATTCAATAAATCATATTATGGAGAATATTTTATCTTTTAAGATTAGTGAGTACTTAAAAATCATATATAAAAGGTATGTTAATTCAATTACTTTTTAATGCCTAAAGCCCCTTTAGAACAACATTAAATATCAATCTGTCATTAAGCTGTCAAACCTGTGAATGCCTTAAATAAACTTAAATGAAAAATGCTACTGTGATTAAAAAAATTATTTCTATATTTTAAAGTAAATAATATTTGTTTCAAATCAGATTAATTATACTTTAAATCAGCTAATATTCCTCAAAGTTTCAGAAAAGTATATTTTATTTTTTGAATGATTTTTTTAATAAAGAGAATTACATTGCGATGAAAGATGGGTTAAAAACCTTTAAAATTTAATTTATTAGTTTAAATTAAACCTAAAATAAAAAGCTTCAAGAAAGATTTTTCATTTAAAAAATCATTTTAAACCTTAGGTATCTTTTCTTTGAGGTGCTGACATTATAGCAATCTTTACAAGTACCACTAATGATTCTTTAATATTTTGTTCATTTTTTTTTTTTTTTTCATGTTTTAATTTTCCTAGAATCAACAAATAAAATTGTTCAAATATTTTTACATGAATTATTAACCCTGAGGGCCATGACAATATGAATTACTCACTTGTCTGTTACCAAAGAAAAAAAAAAAAAAAAAAGCACATCAAGCAGTGATGGGTGAGTCTTTTTTTGCTCATTCAAATCAAATAAGCAATATCCCTAAATGGTTGTCATGGTAGTTATGAAGCTTTGTAGAAGGCTAGGCCAAATGGTAGGAAGTAAGTTGGTAAGTTGGGGCTGACTAGAAAATAATTATTCAAAATCCTAGTTTTTAATCTGAATTTGAACATTTTCCTTGCATTCTCTCTGGTGGTGAATATCTATCTCTGCCATGAGACAGACCCCATCTTATATCTTGTTCTGCTGTTGGACTCATCATGAATTGCTGTATCTGTCTGGAAAAAAAAAAATTATCAATAAAAAATACTAGTTTTTATTTGAGTTACAACCAAAGAATTAATGTTTATTTGAAAGGTCTGCTCAATTAACCAAAAATCTTTTGATCTTTTCTTTTTTGGTTTTGTACAAGATACCTTTTGACTTTTTAATGAATAAAATTCTCAAGTTTCTTATATTAGGGGTTCATCAGGAAACTTAATATGAACTGTCTAAAATATAAGTTAACATCATACAGTAATTTACTACTTTTTTTTTGTGTGTGTGAGAGACTGAACCTTTTCGTTTTTTAAGTTTAATTACCCACAGCATTACCCTTGTTTTTGATTATTAAGATTTTTTTTTTTCATTTCATATCAAGCAAGGTGATAATGCCACTAAGATGTAAGTGGTTACTGGGAGTGAAAGAGAATGAGGAGATTTTTAGTGATAAGAAAGGACAATAAAAGAATGGGTTTTCAGGAAGACAGAAGGTGATTTAAATTTTGAAGATTGTATGTGGCAAGGAAGCAAGAAACTGGAAGAGCATTCCCTAGGTGACAAGTTTGAAAAAGAAGCTATTAGAATAGAACTTATGATTACATCTATTTTTTTTCAAAAGTCAAACAATGAGACCTGTTTTGTGAATCTAGCAGCACACTTAATTCTTGCAGTTGGGGGTACCAACTGCCATGAAAATATTTATAAAAAAAGACAGAGAGAAGCCATATGATGGTGGTGAGAAACTGACTCAAGTTTGAGATGCCAGGTCAAGACCAATAACATTACAGATACTTTGGATTTTGTTGAGAACAAATAAAAATAAGTTATTTTTACAACATACCCTTTTTAATTCTTCTCATGAGAAATAAAATGATTGTACTGACTAAACTGAATTTAATAATTTCAGATGAAACATGTTATTATGCAAAGATTTTATTTTTGGCATTTATAAGGAATTTTGAAAAAAAAATTCTGACTTTAGTAAAATTTTGAAATGTGCTTTTGACACAGTTATTGTTCAATGATTCAACTTTTTTTTTTTTTCAATGTAAACCTTTAATTTTAATTTAATTTTTATTAAATTCTTGAAAAATTCAAGACACTTTTAAAAATTGTTTTTCGGTGTAGGATTAACATAGACATATGGAGATTTTTTTTTTTTTTTTTTTTTTTAACAATTACTTTCAGTATTTACAGTAAAAAATTAATTTTTTGAAATGGAATTAATTTTTTTCTTAAAGAATGTAGACAGCATATAAAAAAAAAAAAAATAATGGAAATTAAATGCTGAAAAACAAATGTTTTGTATTACATGAAATTAAGATTTTTAAAACTATAAAAAAAATATTCTACATCTTTTCATTTTCTTTTTTTGTTTTAAATCAAAATATTTTAATGGATCTATTCTTTGGCTGTGAAATTAATTTTAATAAGTTCCTTTTAAAAATTATGAGAGATGAAATAATTGAAATACATCTTAGTTATAGAAATTTTCAGAGTTCTGACATTTTTAGAAAATTATGGGGAAATACAATATTTCTTTCTTTTTCTTAAGTGGAAAAATGTTTCTTACAAACAGGATTCATTGGCATTATAATTCCAATAAAAACATAGTTTAATAATACTGGCAAAATACAAGAAACCAATTATTTAGATCAGGCATGGGTAAACTTTTTTTGAGCAGTAGATCCCAGGAGATATAATTTATCCTAATCTGGGCCACAAAACTAAAAAATTCTATATAATTTTTCATTGAAGTTATCTCAGCCATTTTCATTACAGAAGGTCGTACATAAGTACCTTTAAAAAATGGAGACATTTTCATTGGGGAAATTTTTTTCTATAATTAAAACATTGAAGTCTTAATATAATAATATTGCTGACAGTGTGATTAATACAAGCAGTTGCATGTGATTTATTTCTGATCTATTCATTTGACTATACAAAAAAATACTTTTAAAAAGAATATATTTATCCTCTTGAGAAAATAAATTCTAAATAATTCCTGTTTCTAAACAAAAATTGTTTATGCATATGATCTTCCTTAGTGAAGATCTGCGGTTATTTAAAAAAGCTGAAAAAGTTACTTTCAATAAAAATTTACAAAATTCAAGAAACATTGTCTATGGATATGTGTGAGAGGTGTGAGTGAACAAGTGAGAATGAAATGGAAACAAACATTATTTACCTCACAAAATTAGGCATACCATTCAGAGAGCCAATTGGGCTGTATGTGAGCTGATGTATATGTGTGGGGGTGCACAGTTTGCCTATGACTGATTTATATTACCTGTAACTTTTTCTTTTAGTCTTTTTTTCTTTTTAGTATTTCATGGTTATTATCAAATCTTTGCATTAAAAAAAAAAATCAAGTTTGAATAAAACTCAGATTCTCAATTTGAAGTTTGTAAATTTTTATTTCTAATTTTTACCCAGGTCATACTGATTTATTACAAGGTCGGATTTTCATTTTAGATCTTTTTGCCACTGTCTTTGATTAAAAGCATAATAAAACTATAATGCCACTTTCTTTGTATTTTGAGTTTTTTTGTCAAAAGCCTTTTCATTCTGTCATAGCTTTTTATTAGTTCTGATTACTTTTTAGAATTTTTTTTTTTTTTTAATCAACTGGATCCATTGATACTATGACTTAAATAATAGTTTAAAATGCTAGCCCATTTGCAGAATCTACTTAAATTTTATTCCCAACTTTGATTTGTGTCTTGTTTTTTAAGTGGACACTAAGGTCAATACTGAGCAGTGATGGTCTGTTTATGATTGAATACAATCTTCAGGCCATGTGTGTTGTATTTTGACTCAAATATTTGTATATGCTGGTCAATGTTGCATTATGGGTAACAAGGTTTATTGTATTATCCTAATGATTATTAGTTAGGCAGTAACTTATGCTTCAAATTATTCTAAGGGCTATTGGTAGGAATAATTGTGGTTGTGAATGCTGATTATTTGTAGCTGGTTTATAAATTACTTAATTATTTGTTGTGGATATTTACTTGTTTATGTGTGCATTTGTAGTTCAGTTTTATTATTTACTTAATTTGTTTTAGATTTTTGGTTTATTTTATTTATTTATTTTTTTCAGAGCTTGGTTGTTTTACTATTAAGTATTGGTTTTCTTTAAAGTATGTTACATTATCTGTTGTTGTTTATATAGTATATATATTTGTATTTTTCATGGTGGTATTTTAAAGATATTTGATTTTAGTTTTTGATTTTTTTAAGTAATGTAGTAAAGGTTTGTTTTATGTCTGTATTTTGAAATAAGTTCTGATTTGTTTATTTAGTAATTTGTGATGTCAATAGGTCACAGAATTGATGCAGTTATTCCAAGCAAGGGTTATGCAACCAAATATTAAATGTTATTTACTTTTTAAGACTATCTATTCCTTTACTTTTTGCTCACCTAAATATGAGGTGATCTGATACAAAAGGTAGTATGTCTTAAGTTCTTTGTGTCCTGGGTAAGCGATAAACTACATCCAACAGCCTCTGGTCAGGAAGTTTTGAGGAGCATAGAACCATCTCTTAATTATGGTGTTCCCAGGTCCACCCCCTGACCTAGTGGTAGGACCTATAAGTTTTATCATCAAAATGTTTATTATTAGAGGAAAGACCAAAGTATTTTTTATTATTAATATTTTTAATCCTTTCTAGCATGTTAGAAATTTTTGGTTAAAAATCTTGTTTTTCTTGCATCAGCAAGAGCAACAAATATTAGTATCTTTCTTTTTTTTTTTTTTTTTTTTTTTTTTTTTTTTTGTGGCAAAAAACATTGATTTGGAAATTCTTGCAAAAATCAAATAATTGTCAGATCTTAATGACACTTTCAGGACTTACTCACAAATTAAATTATTTTAGAACCTTTTCTTTTTACCCACCTCCTTACTTAATGAAATTTCCAGAAATTAAATTATGTCCCTCTTCATATTTATATTAGTTAAAAGCAGGACTTCTTGGAGAATGTAAATCATCATTTTTTTTTTATTTTTTTAAACAGTTGTTACACATTTACTGAAAATCTGTTCTGAATCCTTACATGATTAGTTTTCTTCATTTTTTAAAAAAATATTTTTTAATCTCTTAAAATTCTGTCTTAATTTGTCCCTTTTTAGATATTAAGTGAAAACTATATTTACCAATCATGGATTTTAATGCTTAGTACAAATCATCGCACATCAATATTTTTAAAAGAATTTTTTTTTTATATATATGGTTGATCATACATGACATTATCAGAAAATAAAAGTGATAACTATAGCATATTTACAGCCAGAGATATTTAAAATTCAATAAATCATATTATGGAGAATATTTTATCTTTTTAAGATTAGTGAGTACTTAAAAATCATATATAAAAGGTACGTTAATTCAATTACTTTTTTAATGCCTAAAGCCCCTTTAGAACAACATTAAATATCAATCTGTCATTAAGCTGTCAAACCTGTGAATGCCTTAAATAAACTTAAATGAAGAAATGCTACTGTGATTAAAAAAAATTATTTCTATATTTTAAAGTAAATAATATTTGTTTCAAATCAGATTAATTATACTTTGAATCAGCTAATATTCCTCAAAGTTTCAGAAAAGTATATTTTATTTTTGAATGATTTTTTTAATAAAGAGAATTACATTGCGATGAAAGATGGGTTAAAAACCTTTAAATTTAATTTATTAGTTTAAATTAAACCTAAAATAAAAGCTTCAAGAAAGATTTTTCATTTTAAAAAAATCATTTTAAACCTTAGGTATCTTTTCTTTTTGAGGTGCTGACATTATAGCAATCTTTACAAGTACCACTAATGATTCTTTAATATTTTGTTCATTTTTTTTTTTTTTTTTTTTTTCATGTTTTAATTTTTCCTAGAATCAACAAATAAAATTGTTCAAATATTTTTACATGAATTATTAACCCTGAGGGCCATGACAATGTGAATTACTCACTTGTCTGTTACCAAAGAAAAAGAGAAAAAAAAAAAAAAAAAGCACATCAAGCAGTGATGGGTGAGTCTTTTTTTTTGCTCATTCAAATCAAATAAGCAATATCCCTAAATGGTTGTCATGGTAGTTATGAAGCTTTGTAGAAGGCTAGGCCAAATGGTAGGGAAGTAAGAAGTTGGTAAGTTGGGGCTGACTAGAAAATAATTATTCAAAATCCTAGTTTTTAATCTGAATTTGAACATTTTTCCTTGCATTCTCTCTGGTGGTGAATATCTATCTCTGCCATGAGACAGACCCCATCTTATATCTTACTGCTGTTGGACTCATCATGAATTGCTGTATCTGTCTGAAAAAAAAAAAAAATTATCAATAAAAAATACTAGTTTTTATTTGAGTTACAACCAAAGAATTAATGTTTATTTGAAAGGTCTGCTCAATTAACCAAAATCTTTTGATCTTTTCTTTTGGGTTTTGTACAAGATACCTTTTGACTTTTTTTAATGAATAAAGTTCTCAAGTTTCTTATATTAGGGGTTCATCCAGGAAACTTAATATGAACTGTCTAAAATATAAGTTAACATCATACAGTAATTTACTACTTTTTTTTTTGTGTGTGTGAGAGACTGAACCTTTTCGTTTTTAGAGTTTAATTACCCACAGCATTACCCTTGTTTTGATTATTAAGATTTTTTTTTTAATCATTTCATATCAAGCAAGGTGATAATGCCACTAAGATGTAAGTGGTTACTGGGAGTGAAAGAGAATGAGGAGATTTTAGTGATAAGAAAGGACAATAAAAGAATGGGTTTCAGGAAGACAGAAGGTGATTTAAATTTTTGAAGATTGTATGTGGCAAGGAAGCAAGAAACTGGAAGAGCATTCCCTAGGTGACAAGTTTGAGAAAAGAAGCTATTAGAATAGAACTTATGATTACATCTATTTTTTTCAAAAGTCAAACAATGAGACCTGTTTTGTGAATCTAGCAGCACACTTAAATTCTTGCAGTTGGGGTACCAACTGCCATGAAAATATTTATAAAAAAGACAGAGAGAAGCCATATGATGGTGGTGAGAAACTGACTCAAGTTTGAGATGCCAGGTCAAGACCAATAATATTACAGATACTTTGGATTTTGTTGAGAACAAATAAAAATAAGTTATTTTTACAACATACCCTTTTTTTTAATTCTTCTCATGAGAAATAAAATGATTGTACTGACTAAAACTGAATTTTAATAATTTCAGATGAAACATGTTATTATGCAAAGATTTTATTTTTAGCATTTATAAGGAATTTTGAAAAAATTCCTGACTTTAGCAAAAATTTTGAAATGTGCTTTTGACACAGTTATTGTTCAATGATTCAACTTTTTTTTTTCTTTTCAATGTAAACCTTTAATTTTAATTTAATTTTTATTAAATTCTTGAAAAATTCAAGACACTTTTAAAAATTGTTTTTCGGTGTAGGATTAACATAGACATATGGAGATTTTTTTTTTTTTTTTTTTTTGTAACAATTACTTTCAGTATTTACAGTAAAAAATTAATTTTTTGAAATGGAATTAATTTTTTCTTAAAAGAATGTAGACAGCATATAAAAAAAAAAAAAAAATAATGGAAATTAAATGAAAAAACAAATGTTTTGTATTACATGAAATTAAGATTTTTAAAACTATAAAAAAAATATTCTACATCTTTTCATTTTCTTTTTTGTTTTAAATCAAAATATTTTAATGGATCTATTCTTTGGCTGTGAAATTAATTTTAATAAGTTCCTTTTAAAATTATGAGATGAAGTAATTGAAATACATCTTAGTTATAGAAATTTTCAGAGTTCTGACATTTTAGAAAATTATGGGGAAATACAATATTTCTTTCTTTTTCTTAAGTGGAAAAAATGTTTCTTACAAACAGGATTCATTGGCATTATAATTCCAATAAAAACATAGTTTAATAATACTGGCAAAATACAAGAAACCAATTATTTAGATCAGGCATGGGTAAACTTTTTTTGAGCAGTAGATCCCAGGAGATATAATTTATCCTAATCTGGGCCACAAAACTAAAAAAAAATTCTATGTAATTTTTCATTGAAGTTATCTCAGCCATTTTCATTACAGAAGGTCGTACACATAAGTACCTTTAAAAAATGGAGACATTTTCATTGGGGAAATTTTTTTTTCTATAATTAAAACATTGAAGTCTTAATATAATAATATTGCTGACAGTGTGATTAATACAAGCAGTTGCATGTGATTTATTTCTGATCTATTCATTTGACTATACAAAAAATACTTTTAAAAAAGAATATATTTATCCTCTTGAGAAAATAAATTCTAAATAATTCCTGTTTCTAAAGCAAAAATTGTTTATGCATATGATCTTCCTTAGTGAAGATCTGCGGTGTTTTAAAAAGCTGAAAAAGTTACTTTCAATAAAAATTTACAAAATTCAAGAAACATTGTCTATGGATATGTATGAGAGGGTGTGAGTGAACAAGTGAGAATGAAATGAAACAAACATTATTTACCTCACAAAATTAGGCATACCATTCAGAGAGCCAATTGGGCTGTATGTGAGCTGATGTATATGTGTGGGGGTGCACAGTTTGCCTATGACTGATTTATATTACCTGTAACTTTTTCTTTTAGTCTTTTTTCTTTTTAGTATTTCATAGTTATTATCAAATCTTTGCATTAAAAAAAAAATCAAGTTTGAATAAAACTCAGATTCTCCAATTTGAAGTTTGTAAATTTTATTTCATAATTTTTTACCCAGGTCATACAGTTTATTACAAGGTCGGATTTTCATTTTAGATCTTTTTGCCACTGTCTTTGATTAAAAGCATAATAAAACTATAATGCCACTTTCTTTGTATTTTGAGTTTTTGTCAAGAAGCCTTTTCATTCTGTCATAGCTTTTATTAGTTCTGATTACTTTTAGAATTTTTTTTTTTTTTTTTAATCAACTGGATCCATTGATACTATGACTTATTTAATAGTTTAAAAATGCTAGCCCATTGCAGAATCTACTTAAATTTTATTCCCAACTTTGATTTGTGTCTTGTTTTATATAAGTGGACACTAAGGTCAATACTGAGCAGTGATGGTCTGTTTTATGATTGAATACAATCTTCAGGCCATGTGTGTTGTATTTTGACTCAAGTATTTGTATATGCTGGTCAATGTTGCATTATGGGTAACAAGGTTTATTGTATTATCCTAATGATTATTAGTTAGGCAGTAACTTATGCTTCAAATTATTCTAAGGGCTATTGAGTAGGAATAATTGTGGTTGTGAATGCAGTTATTTGTAGCTAGTTTATAAATTACTTAATTATTTGTTGTGGATATTTACTTGTTTATGTGTGCATTTGTAGTTCAGTTTTATTATTTACTTAATTTGTTTTAGATTTTTGGTTTATTTTATTTATTTATTTTTCAGAGCTTGGTTGTTTACTATTAAGTATTGGTTTTCTTTAAAGTATGTTACATTATCTGTGTTGTTTATATAGTATATATATTTGTATTTTTCATGGTGGTATTTTACAAGATATTTGATTTTAGTTTTTGATTTTTAAGTAATGTAGTAAAGGTTTGTTTTATGTCTGTATTTTGAAATAAGTTCTGATTTGTTTATTTAGTAATTTGTGTTGATCTGGGAAGGTGATTATAGCTATTTTCTCCTACAGATAGAATTTAGTTTTGGGATTTATTGTTGTAAGCTGATGTTGTTTTCCTTATTTTCCATGATATTTTTAGTGTAATTTGTTTTTTGTCTTTAATTTCCAATATATGTTTAGAAAGTAATGTATTGTTTGAGTATTTACTATTTGTAAAAGATGTTTTGTGTGTGTAATTTCTGTTTGCAGCGTCCTTCAGTTACTCCCTATGTATATATATTTTTTCTTTATCTGCTGATTTTACTGTGGTTTGGTATATTATATTGTTTTGCAAGCAATTTTGCAATTGCTTTCAAAACAATATACTAAAATATTTCAAAATAATGTAAAAATAATATACTAAAATCTTGCAATGAATATATTCTACCTTTCAAATATTAAGCAAAAATTTGACAAAATAAAATTTGACAATAAAATTTGACAAAATAAAATTTGACAAAATAAAACAAATTTAATTTTTTTTGCCTGTCATTCTTCATTTTTTATTCTTTGTTTGACCCAACAGCTAAATGTAATGATTAAGACAACAAAGATCAGGATACTCATCTTAAATAGTTCATGAAATAATGACTGCTTTCTTTCAATAGCAGACATGGAAAGAAAATTTGCAAAAACTCCTACAGAAGGTAGTGAAGGAAAGTGAAGGATTTAAGCATCAATTGCAATTCATGATTATTAGCGAATGGATGAGCCCAAAATGCAAATTACAACTTGTAGATACCAAAATCAAATGAGTACAAAAATTTAAATATTTGGGAAGTGTTTTAACAGAGGATGGAAAGTGTGACACTGAAATCCAAAGGCACATTGAGATAACCAAAGATGCATTCTAAAAGCTAAGCAGAGTATTAAAAAACATAAAAACTTTGTTAGAAACAAAGAAGGGTACTGAACTGTTACATAATATCAGTCCTCCTATATGGCAATGAATGCTGGACAGTTTCCTCAATGATGAAGAGGAGATTTGAAACAAAAGAAAAGTGGTTCTACAGAAGGATGGTGAGGATACCATGGACCAAACATGTCAATGACAACAAAGTTTTAGAAAAATGGGAAACAAAAAACTTTTACTTAAAATCAGAAAAAGACAATTGGAATTTCTAGAGCACATGAGGAAAGAATGCTTGGAAAATCTGATACTCACAGGACAGATTGAAGGCAAGAGAGACAGAGGAAAGCAATGCATAACCTACTCAGTGAGCTTGAGTAAATGGATGGTGGGACAGGGTTTAGGAGAAATAACAAAAAGACAAAATTTATTAAGAGCTATGAAGGACAGGAAATTGTGGAGAGCCATGATCGCCTATGTCCTAAAGGGACACAGCACATAAAGAATTCTAGAAGTAAATAATTTCATCTGAAAATCTTTTTTGTTCAGATTCCCAAAGAAATGATTCTCTAAGATTTTATTTAAAATATTAGAATGCACGTTCTGAGGAATTAATGGGTTTTATTTTTAATCCAACATTATTTCTTATTACACCACTAAAATAATGTTTAAAAGCAAGAAGAAAAATTACAAAAATCAGTCAGTGATTTATGAATTTTTTTAACAGGTAGTGGAAATTGATAGTATGACTACTAATATTATGTTGAACTTATTCTCAAGATTCTGGTTATGTTTATTAGTTGGTTTGTAAATAGTTGCTGACATTTCGGAAAATCTGACGTGTTCCAGTTTAGCTAGAGAAAGGATAAATCTCTTCTGTTGCAGCTTTGTAGACTCTCCATTACAGTGTTCCTCAACCCCCAACACATGCCCACACACACACACACACACACACAGCAACACACTCACAAACTCATTTACAATTACACACTTATGTGCGCTCACTCACACAACCTCCCACTTGCATACATAATGTGTACATATCTCTCTCACAAATGTACACTGATATCAAGTCATATGAGAGAATGCATAAATGACCAATTCCCACATACACATAGCTTATGTTCTGCATTTAAAAACTCATTCTTTCCTGTATACATACACAGTGATACTTATAGACATAATATATATATATATATATATATATATATATATATATATATATATATATATATATATTTTTCTACTATATATTTTTCTTTTCTTATCATTTTACTGCAAGCAAGGCAATAAAGCCACTAAGACACAATAAGAAAATGAAAGACATTAAAGAGTGAGTGAGAACAATAAAAAGAATCATCAAGAAGACAGTAGATAACGATTGACATTATGTTTAAATTTTTGAAGATCAAAATTGACTGGAAAGCAAGAAGCCAGAATAGAGTTCTACAGGTAAGATGTGCAAGAAAATAAGCTGTTAGCAAAGAACTTAGTTACATCTAGCCATTTCAACTCTAAAATGAGACTTTATTACTAATCTACTTTTGCACTTAAATTCATAATGTCTAGGTACCATAGAGGAAAGTTCATCACAACAATTACCATGAAAGTATTTATAGAAAAGGCACAGAGAAACTGTTACAGTAATGAGAAAGTGACTGAAGGCAAGATACCAGGTCAGGACCAATAACATTGCAGATTCTTCTTTGGACTTTATCAAGAATCTCTAAATATATAGCAGGAGCACCACAGGTTATCACGACTCTATATTCCACCTTTTTATTATCTGTAAATTTCTAAACATTCTTGGGAAAGATAGTGGAGTAGTTTCCTGTTGCCTTCTCCATGATTTCAAATTCAGAGTTATCCTGCTATTCAGGTATTTAACTTGTACCAGAGGATGAAGAGAAGAAATGAATTATACATTTCCCAAGGGCATTAGTTCGAAAGTGATTGCAACAGATTGTGCTAAAATTTGAACTTGGCTTGCCAACTCCCCTTCATGTGCTGATAAGTTATGCTACTTGCAAATACACAAGGCTGTACACTTATAGGCTTATCCCTTATTGCATATACACACAGTGATACTTATAAATGAATGCTTTATATATAGTTACCTCCAAAGATTTGCTAAAAAATGATGAAAAAAATATCTGAAATTTAATGAAATCAAAGTTTTATTATCAAAATCATTATTATTAAGAAGAAACACTAAAGGATTTTTTTGATTATTAAATTATATTTTTTAATCCTTTTTAGAATTGTTTTCATTTAAAAAAAAAATTTTTAATTAGAATAATTTATAAAGGTTTAAATCTTTTAAAATTCTGCATTTGTAGTGGTTAGTTGAATTATTAAAGTAAAATTTATATTTACTAATCATAAATGGAAAAGCTTACTACAATTCAGCAGCCCCAGGTATTTTAAAAAGAATTAAATTTTTTTTTTTTTAAATTGTTTGGCTGTTCATACATAAATTTAAAGCCAAAGTACTTAAAATTCAATATAATAATACATTATTTAGAATATTTTTGTAAATTTTAAAATTTTTGGGTCATTCAAAACACACACACACACATATATATATATATATATATATATATATATATATAAAAGTGCTCATGTTAGATTCCCCCAATAGTGATTATGGATATGTCTCCATAAAAAAAAATTAGTTCACTTTCCCAAATATCAAGCTGTCAACACCTCATAATAACATTCAACTCCATTTTAAAAATGCTTTTCTGCAATATTTTAAACTAAAAGTAATAACTGTTTCAAATACCATTCAATTTTGTTTTGAAATACAGCAAAGTATTTTGCTTATTTGAAGTATTTAATGTATTAGGTTGAAATTTCATTTTTTTTAAATTCATTCTAAATGTTAGGTATCACTTTTTGGGGATATATATATATATATATATATATATATATATATATATATATATATATATATACACACACACTACCATTAGCCTGTATAAAAATGTTAGTAACTACTACACAAACCTGCTTTTTGATAATTATTTTCTTTGGTTTTTTTTTTTTTTTTTTTTTTTTTTTTTAAATTTAAGTTGCTTTTTATTGCAATTTCTTAATCAATAACACTTGCTTCATCTAATAATAAATTCAAGATAATATTACTGCTTTTTGGTAACAAAGCAAAAGAGTGTAAAACTACTGAATTTAAAAAAAAATTATTATTAGCTATTACTTTTTTTTTTTTTTTTATGGATATGATGCAATCCTGAAAAGTTCTTGGTCTGATTCACTTTGTAAAATCTTACTAAATGACCAAACATTTGTATTTATTTGGAAATCCTTTCTTGGTTAGGCAGAGAATGTTTTGGCACCCCTTTTGTGATATTATTATTTATTATATTTTTATTCTTTGTCAATGTAAATTTCATCTTTTAAAGTTTAGACAAAGTTGTTCAAGATTTATGAAGTATAACCCACAATTTTTCAAAATTTGGCTATGAACAAATTACATAAAATAACATTTGAATCTTTGCTAAAATCTATAGTCAAATGATGAAAAAACATTTGTATTTGATCTCAAATGATGAATAAAAAAGCATTAGATGTTTTGTTATAGTTTGGATGTTTCTTTTTTTTTATTTTGCAATTGTAGAAACAATACAAACAAGTATCATTAATACAAAGACAAAAAAATATTGAAAAAAAATTAAAATTTTAAAAAAATTTTTTAATTTGAAATCAAACCAACAAATGTTTTCATAAAGGATGGAATTCTTGTTTAAACCATGAATCCCATCAGTTGTGGAAGGATTTGCTTTCAGGATCATCTATAATCATTATTTTTCAAGTAAATTTTAAAAATTATTATTGAATTGTATTTTTCTTAAATATGATTAAAATGATTGCGAAAACTTATTGTAAGGACATTCATATGAAGTTAGATAAAAAAAATTCAATATAAATGAATTTATATTTAATTAGCTTAATTTTGCACAAAAATGTAGGAAGATGGTATTGCACCAAATCCTTCATGTGTGCAAGGCTTGTTGTCTGTTTCCAAAAGTCTGCATTTGAAATACAAGCTTTTTATACCTGGATTTAAAAACTGATGATGATAGCAGTTAGAAATAAACAATCTCGGCCATTAAACAAATCCTCTAAGTAATATATCTGTATTTTAATGTTTGTTCAGGCATTCTTTTGTTATTGGTCCCTATTGAGGTTGCCTATGGGGGTAGCAACCTTTTGCTGCTATTCACTTGGGTTTGTAAAATAGTTATAGGAGAGTATTTTGTCTAAGTGTTCACTCATATACTTAATTTCAATAATGACATGCCACTGATGATATATTTAGCAATGGACACTATTCAAAGAAAACTGGATTCATGCCTTCCCTAAGGGTGTTAGTGTGATGCAAATACAAACAGCCTTTAGAAATACTGTTTACTAATTCCATTTTTCATGATGGTAACTGTTCCTTTTCTGCTCATATATTATCAATAATAAATTTTTTGGCATCTCGACTGCATGAATTTAAACATGCTACTAGATTGGTAACTAGGTTTCACCAATTTACTGTTGAACTAGATGCAACCATCTCTTTTATTCTAACAGTTTCCTTTCTTGCACTCATCACCTGTAAAACTCCCAATTTCTTGCTTCATTCAAAAAATTTAAATGCAATTTCGATTGCCATCTTCTGTCTTCCAGACTCCTGTTTCTTTATTCTCTCCTTGCTTCAGTCTTCTATTTCTCTTTCACTTCCTGTAACCCTCTGCATCCTAATGTCATTATTGCCTTGCTTGGGGTGAAATGATTAAAAAAGAAAAAATTTTTTAAAAATGTTATAATGACACGATCTTCAAAGATTAAAAACTTGATCTATATACACTTTACATCTCATGGAAATTTATTAATTTTGTTCCTGGCATTTAAACGTACCAACGTTAGTTACATATATTTGCTACTTTCGATCTGCTGGTATTTATTCAAGGTAAATTTGTGACATATCGCCATTCTGTCAGGAAGCTGGGATATAAATTTGCTTGACATGAAATTTGTTTTAGCCTTTAACATTGACTGCTGGATCTGGAAACAAACTTTCCATCAATGTCTATTTATTTTATTAGATTTGATGTTTATTTTCCAATTTTTCTTAGGTGGTTATTGCTATTGGAGTGTCAAAAGAAAAAAAAAGTTAGCTGAAATCCTCTTTGTATTGTGGGAACATTCAGCTATTTACTATTTCCCACTTCCAACTTCTATTCAGTTTGCTTCTTTCTATAAATTTTCTCCTTTGATGATCAGGACCCTATTTTTATTTATTTATTGTTTTTCTAGGCAAGGTTCTGCTTCGTTTATTTCATTGTTACATTTCTGTATATGCCAAACGTTGTCATAGCTTGAGGTCTGAACTTTAATGCTGTACAAATGTCTGTTTGTTAAAGGTGTCCAGATATCAAAATTCAGTCCTTATTAAAGGCTTAATACACATTTTCTATGTTTTCTGTAGTGTCTAGCTAGACGATCTGTTACAGACCCTTTTTGATATTTATGAAACTTATCATGACCTGACACAGATTGAAGAGAAATACTGAATCTTTTTTTAGCTAAATCCCCAAATCTTAATGTTAACCCTGGTATGGAAACTAATGAAATAAAAATACACACTCCCGCAAGTTAAAAACATTTTTGTGTAGTGGAGGTAAACAAAAAAGCCACCAAGTGTCTCATATTGCTAATTATTTCTTATTTCAAAATTTTGATAGCATAAATAAGCCTCTTCAGGCAAAGTTGTAAAATTTCACAGCTTGACTGATCTGGAACTAAAATGATATAAAGTATCGACTATTCAAGAGAATAGTTGCAATGTTTTGTTTCTTCAAGATCAAACTGCTGTTAAAATTTGACCTTAAAATTAAACTGTCCTGGGTATGACGATAAACTACATCCGTATCCTGGGTAAGACTATAAACTACATCCAACAGCAAGGACTCTGATCAAGAGGTTTTGAGGAGCATGGAATTACCTCTTAATTGCTGGTGTTCCCAGGTCCACCCTGACCCGGGGTGGTAGCACCTGTTAGGGTCCCAGCTATGGGCAAAGAGTTGACTCCCCCAAACTGGGGTCAAAACACTAGGAAAGTGTAAAAATAGGTTTTAACACCAGAAATACTTTGTAAAACTAGAAATAAATTTTTGAAGGAAAAAAATATTACTAGCAACACATTTTTGAAAAAAAAAAAAAAAAGTACTAGCAATAAAAATTGTTGGCATTAAATAACCCATTGAGGTTGATATGCTGTAAAACAAATCAAACCAAACTTAAAATTAAATGGAATCCATGAGTAAATAAAAACAATGTTTTTTCTGTTTTTCTTTTTTTTTATCATTGGCACACTTGCCAAAGTGCTGATGGTAAATACATAACTGTCACAACTACAAAATCAACTGTCAAATATTTACTAAATCAGAAGTAAGGGATGAACTCACTACAGTAGTAATAGCCTAAGAATTCAGGTTGCTAATTATTTGATCTCCATTAGATGCTTCCACATTTGCAACCTTAAGCCAGACTAAAAAGCTTAGTAAATATATAAGGTTAATTAGCATCTAGACTTGATTGATTGAACGTTTGTTTCTCATCTACTTTGGTTATATTGTGTAGCTTAAAGAATGGGTTCTCATAATTTTGAGTTTATTCTCTCTACAAGAAAAGTAAAAGGTCAAAAGTGTAGTAAAGTCTGTGATACTTTATGGATTTTTTGAATTCAATGAGATTCATTGTAGATGGAAAGGTTAAGAGAGAGAGTGTGTGTGTACATTTTCTCTCTCGAGGGCACATATTCTACTCTCTTTATGTCTCCCCTCTCTATGACCATACTATATCTTGTAAGTGGTTGATTTACCAATGGCTTCTGGTTTCCAAAATAGGAAGCCAACAAAGTCTGGAATTCAGATTTACTTTATTTCGGGAACCTCTCAAAACTACAATATCTGAAGAAGAGAAATATAAATGTATTTATTCTGTTAGACATTAGATCATAAGTATTTATATATTCACTTGGTAAGATTTTGAGAAGTGAGTTGAACTTTCATCTGTACACTGATGGAAAATAAAATTGCTAAATCCTAAAGGACAATGTCGATTTTTGACCTTGGCACAATATATGTGTATTAGAAGGTAGAAGATATTCTGGTAAAATTTTCAAAGTTTTCAGACTTCTTGTGATATAACAACACACCATCTGTATCTAAATTTTAGATGATGACACATGCTACAATAAAGTTTGATTTGGTTAAAGAGTCCAATGCTCCTTTTGTTCAATTAATCATTTGAGATATGTTGGATTGTGGGCCAACATGAGGGTGGATAGTCACAGGACTGATCAGAGTAAATATAAACTCAAAAGCATCAACATGAACTATTAGGAATCACTTACTTGAAGCTGGAGTACAGACACTCAATTGTTGTGAAAATCTGCAATGCTATTGTGAGTGGGTCACTTGGAGGATTGAATAACCCTCTGAAGTGTTTAATGATAAGTTCTGCCTTCATGCAAGTGATGATCATTTCAGTGTGCAGTATAGATCTTGGTAGTAACATCTCTCACAAAGTATTTGCAGATTCAACTCCTGGCATCATGGTGTGGGTTTTCCTAAGTTAGAACTCTTGCTTGTTTTTGGAGTTTGTAGAAGGAATTGTGAACAGTTTTCAATCCATTCTGCTACCATACCTGCAACAGGAAGCTGATGTGCTGTTCCAGCAGAATAATGCCTACTCACACAATTCCTATACTACTCACAATGCTCTGCAAGTTGTTCAACTCATTTGACTAGCACAATTTCTAGAATTGTCCTCATTGAACATGCATTAGACATGATGATACAATACCTGGCTCATTCAGTTAGCTCATCTACAATTACTGTTGTATTATGTCAATGCAAGAAGCATGGAATAATATAAGGCACAAAATCTTAAAAACAAATCAGAGATTGCCTTATGATTTGGCATTGTCATATTGATATCTTAAAACAGAATAGTGTTTTGCATATGTGGATGTACAGGTAGCACAATGGATGTTTGCATGAAAGTGGAATCGGCATTCTGAGTTCAAATTCTAGACTAGTCTTAACTTTTGCACAAATGCACTTGGAAAATGCTTGAATCTTTTCTCCTTTTCCAGCTAGAGATTAAATAAAAATACAGGCTGAGTATCCTTTAATCTGAAATTCCAAAATCCAAAAGTTTGTCAGGTGCTGACATGAATTGCCACAAATGGAAAATTTCAGAAAGCATCATGGCTGCCTGTAGCATGATTATTGCATTGCATCATTACAAATAAAATACTGACTTTTTTCAGTTTTCATTACATTTAAATGTAATCAGAATCTATGCTTTGTTTTTACATAAATACTGTACCTGTATGTATTGTAACATTTTAATCAAAACATGACATCATTGATAGACTGTTAGCTTGCTAAATTTTCCTTCTCACACTCCGTGATGTCATTGATGTACTTTCTCCTCCCGTTTCTCACACCTGATATAGAAGTAGTGTTTGGTATTGCATTTATATATTTTTGTAAGTAATGATCATGTTTTTTTTTTCTTTTTTTGTACACATATAGAAAGTATAAAACATTTTTACATGAAATCTTAATTTCACCACTTAAAAATCCTTGTGACTAGCATCGTTACCTGTATTTGTATGTACACAAAATTTATTAAATTTTATATAGAACTACTTTCAGGGTATTTGTTATTTATATAAAACTACTTTCAAGGTGTATGTATAAGCTATTATGAAATGTAAAGGGACATCCTGTTTATGCTTGGGTTCCATTCCCAAGCTGACCCATTTTATAGATGCTATATACAAATTAAATAGCCTGTATTCCAAAATCTGAAAACCAAAGCACTTCTGGTCCAAAAAATTTTAGATAAAGGATTGTCAACCTGTATAGACTGGGCTCTTTAGTTTGAGATGGCAACCAATATAAGAGAACAAAAGCTTTCAATTCTGAACTGTGGAGAAGGCAATGAAAAACTGTTCTACTGTCTTTTCTCAGAATGATGGCAATTCACAGATAATAAAGAACCTGTAGAGAGTCCTGATCGTCTGCATCTTTCAGAGACCTGACATTTAAAATTTTATATATATATATATATATATATATATTTATATGTACAAAAGTAAGTTTTTCAGCATAGTTTTTTAACTAATTCCTTTGTCTACATTTCTTTTATCTTTTTTTATTAGGTTGATCTCAAAGCTTATATCATTAAACTTGTCATGTTAGCATTTGCATATAAAATAGTCTGTGTGTGTGTTTCATTCTCACTGCAGTAGTAATGTGATAGCTGAATCATTAAATACAACATATCATGTTTTGTTGTGTCTGCTTTGTTTTTCTGAATTTTTTTTCACCAGAAACATTTAACAAGACTTAATGCAAATAGCAAATGTTTTCTCTTTTTACAAACTTTGTTGTCTTTGTATGTGATTTAGCTTTTGTAATTGTAAGAAATGACCATCGCTATCAATAGGAAAAGCGCATGGAATCACTGCTAAGTTGATCATTTAGTCTTACTAAGCAAACACAAGTTCTCTTCTCACCTCAAGTCTTCAAAGGGAATAAGTTTAGCAGAGAAACACTAATCGCAGCTGTCAATAGAAAATATGCCAAAACGCATAACCAAGTAATTAGTTGCTAATAAAACAAATCGGCTGGTAATTGAGTCTTTTGAGATCACAAATATTCTTTTGAATGAATCTTGTATGTGAAATCTCTTCAGAAAGTAGAGCCATTTTGATTATCTCAACAACTGGTTACAGAATGTTAGTATAAACTTGACAACCAAACAGTGGGGTTTTTATTATGCATGGAGTTTTGATTAGTGATGATTAGATGCCATGGGGTAAGCTTGTGTACTGTGTGACCATCACACTCACAAATGTATGTTTCTGCTCAGTCTTCATGTTTTATGCAAATTTTATTTATTTTTTTAAAAACATTTCATCATTCAGATCTGTCTGCCTTCACCCTACCAATTTTAACTCCTTGCATATCTGGACTTTTCCAAAAATTACAGAGAAATTTCAGGCTGTAGACAAAATAACTTATGGTAGTCATGAAAATGGACTTTACAGACTGTTTTGGAAAGTGGAAGGGGTACTGGATAAGTGGGAAGTCCTAATGTCATTATTTTGAAGTGGACTAAGGTGACATTTCTCTAGGAATTTTTGTTTTGTTAATATTAAGTGGTTTGATATTTTCTGGGCAGACCATGACATTCTGGTGCTACAGAAACACAAAGGACTTTACCAGATAACAGACTTACCAGATAACATCAATTGAGTACTTTCAACAGCAGCTACGGCTAAAATGAATATCTGAAGTAACTCTGAGAACAAAGATTTTAATCAAGATGTTGATATTCTATAATACTTCAAACAAAAGATTAGAAAGACTGAAAAGAACAAATACAGTAAACTTGAGAAGCCTAGTTTTCTGAAAATTTGTTTTAAGAGAAAGATTCTGTTTTTGGCACTGGCTACTTCATCAATGAATACCGAGTGTTTCCTTATAAGGAAATGGCTAATATTACCATTACCATAAATGAAGCTCATAAAAGTCACTAAATGATAATAGTGCTTACTGTAGTGCAGTAGTTATTAAGCTTTCCTCACAGATCAATGGACAAGTGCATTAAGCTGAATCTTCTTTTGGTCCTACTCTTCTTTGAACTTGTGCCAGACAAAAATAAACTTAGTAAATATTTTAAGGCTTGTTTTATAACTGGAATCATTATTTCCCCATTGCCAGAATAGATGTTCCACTCTGGATAAATGCCAGAATTTTGAAGACTGGTTTACAAAACAACATTCCACCTTGGTTAGAAGATTAGCACAGGTTTTATTTCTTTTATAACTATTTTATTAGCTTCAGCCTTGAAATGGAGAAATCCATTATAGATATTTATGAAATATAGCTTAGTGTGGCACAATATCAGATGTTGGTAGGAAGATTGGCAAAGCACAATCTTCGAAAATGGTTAAGTCTGCATTTCTTAACAATCTGTATAAAGAATCCTTTTTTCTCTCTTCTATTCTCTTCTATTCTTTTTTAATATATGTCTGAACAATCATTACCACTGATGGGGAAATATACAACAGCCTTGACCCAAAATTTTTGCTTAGTATGATTCAGGGCCAAATGTTGAAGAGGTCATGTCTGCCATGAAAATCTGCCTTTGTGACCTTGACTTATATCTAGACATGAACTCTGACTACAGGTACCAATGTTGTGACAAAACTTGATATTTATCAAGTTTAATATCGTAAAAAAAAAAAAATATCACTCTTTCAATTGAAATTCTTGCACTATAAATATCCACTGTTTGATTTGTTTCTTTTTAGAAATAATATTTCAACAAATTCTTCCATTTCTACTTAAATTCTGTGAAATATTTTGATGAAAACATTTTTGTATTCAATTTGTTGATAGACTTGTCACTTGGAAATTACTCTTGTCTTTCAAATTTTACTGAAAAATAAATTTGTAGAAAGCTTTTTAAATGCATTGGTAGCTCTTCTGAGTAATTGTTTTTTTTTTTTTTTTTTTGTATAGATTCAAATAAATTTGTAGATAAAATAATGGATAATCTTAGGTATGAAAACTCCTGGAATCTCTATGGATCCAGCAAGTTATCATTGTTGTTGTTATTATTAGTAAAAATATTATCATTACAATTATTATTGCTGCTGTTGCTAATAAAGGAATAAATACTGAAAGAATCATTTTAAAAAAAAACTGAACACATTTGTCCAAAGTGTTTTTCTAAGTTTTTTTTTTTTTGTTTTAATATATTGTGTAAGCAACAATAAGACCAGGTTCAAACTGAATTTACATGTACTTATGCAGACAAATATATAAACTTCAGAAAGATTTACATTTCTTTTGTAAATAATAAAGAGATGGAAAACAAAGTCCAAAGGCAATAGCTGAAAGAAAGATGAGGGTTTATCATAAATGGAGTGTTTGCCATCTGGGTCCATCCATCTGTAAACTGAAAACCTCAAATGTACTGACATTTTTCTTGTACTTGAACTTCATGACATCCTCAATTGTTTTGATATTCCCTTGTTTATTTTATTCAGTTCTTCTATAAAATCTATTTATTACCATTTGATGAGATTTCTTTTGTGTATGTTAGCACTTTTTAGTCTTCTTTTTCATTATAACTGAAGCTGGTAGAATTATTGAATGTGTTTTGTACAGTGGAGTTAAGTACATATCTCTCTCTCTCTCTCTCTCTATATATATATATATATATATATATATATATATATAATGAGAGAGAGAGAGATGTACTTATATATTTATTTATTTATGTTCTTCTTCCTCCAATGGATGCATTCATCTTTCAAACAGGCAAGTAAATGCCTTACGGCAGTCAAAACTCTGAAGACAGTCCTGTTCACCAGCCAGTTTATTGAAAGCCAAAAGGGTGATGCTAGAAAAAGAAATAAATAAAAACTTGAGATTAGTTTCATTTGAATAACAAATAAAAAGGTGTAAGGAATCTGACAAAGGTAGCTGGAGGCTGAACATAGCAGTAAGATGCTGGGTCTGAATGTGTAAAAGAGGTAGCAAATAGTTTGCTTACATTAATATGTATAAAGTTTGCAATGATAAGTTCTCAGAAAGGAAGAAAGTTACATAAAGTTATGGATTGAGGACAGTGTGTAAACAGTCAACATCTGGTGAAAGGGGTTCTACATTAAGAGATACAACAGTAAAATATAAATGTAAACAAAGGTGGCTACCTTTTTAAATAAATGTTCAAATAATGATATGATATTAAAGGAGACTAATGCAGAAAGAAAATATTTTATAAGGTACAGTGATGCTCAAAAGGGTGGGGTAGAATTTTGAAGGAAAGATGTATGACAAAGTGGAGGGGTATAAAATTTTATCATGTCTTGAAAAACAAAAAAAAAGTTATATTTTTTTAATTAACCACTTTATATTATTTTTTACTCCCCCCCTCTTTTAATATATTTGTATATATATTTTTTTTTTTTTTTTTTTTTTTTTTGAGAGAGTTACTGTATGAAGTTGTTGAAAGTAGATAATGGCTGACCCAAGACATAAAGAGATTTAGATTGTAGTAATCCTGGAAGCATCCTCTCAGGAGTCTATTCTACAAAGTAGCGGCTCTTCAGAAGAAGCTGTTCAAGCTTTTTATCAATGGAATACAAAGCGAATGTGGATGATTTGACCCTGTATATGTGGCATGCCAGGTTTTAGTTGTTAAGGTCTGAACTGGTGGTACCAATGTTAATAAACTTTTTCTTTTTTTTTTTTTTTTTTTTTTTTTTTTACAAGTGTGTGTAATATATATATATATATATATATATATATATATATATATATAAACTTCCTGATTCAATTTCACAGATGGTATCTGCTCATCAAAATTTGAAATGTCTTTATTCATTGATATCATTTATATTGTAAAGGTATTTCTCTAAAAGTCATAAATTTTTTTTATACTAACTTATTTTAAATTAGATCTTTAAAGATAATTGATGTTAAGAATTAACATTTCTATTTTGTTAGAGAAATGTCTTTTTGTAAATAAGTTAAAATGTCTAATATTTGTAAATAAGTTAAATTTAACTAGGTAACTCCCCTGATGAGCTGGTATCATCTGCAAATCTCCGAATTTTGAACATTTTATTTTGTTTAGTGTTAATGTTTTATTTCTTAATATTGAACACTTTACTTAGAAAAACTGCTTGTCTTAAGTGTTATGTACCAGATATATACTGGTCGACATTTTTATTTTAATTTGTCAAATGCAGCCTTATATATATATATATATATATATATATAATGCTGTGAATGCTGGTGGTAATAAAACCATACTCAATGTGAAATAGCAGAGATAAAATTTATAATAATCATGAATATACATTTTTTCCCTCAATGTTTGGTACAACTTAGTTTCAGTCATTTGCCAATTATCAGGCACAATTTGTAAACATTATATTATATATACAGATTACATTTCACAAAATAAAATAAACTGTCAACTAATGTATACATATATACACACTTGAATGTGCTTATATACAATCTCCAAAAGACATATATATATATATATATATATATATATATATATATATATATATATTTTTTATTATCAGAGATAATGACTAAAATTAAACATAAAAGGAAATTTCTACTAATACAGTGAGAACCAGGAATTGAAAATGAAAGAAAAAGAAACTTCCCAATGATAAAAAATTGGATATGCGCAATTTTTTTGTTACATGAAATGGGATAAGGGCAGGATGTAAAATAACCAAATCAGATCAGCCTGAAGATCCAAAATGTGAAACTGCAGTAGTAAGTGAGATAATTATCTTTTTTTTTTTTTTTTTTTTTTTTTTTTTAATAAACTTTCTTATACATTGTTTAAAGAAATATTTCAAATAAATTATGCCTTAATGTCTTCAATTTTTATTATTGAAAATTTGCAATGAGAAGTGATGTTGAAGAATTCATATTCCCACTCTCAGCCTGAATGCCTGTCCATTTACTCAAGGGTTTGTTCCAAGTTCTAATGTGAAGAGTAGTTGTGCCACATTGGTATCGAACACACAGTGCTGTGTTATGATGGCTTCAGCCAATCAAAAAAGAGTGTAATCCAGATGTATGAAATGGAATCAATGTGAGGGGGACAGCTATTGAAAGAGAGAATAAGGTTCAAACAGTTCCCAGATATGTAAGGAAATAAGGCCATATCCAAGCAGCCTGTAAAAGAACAGATTTTCTGTTTCTAATAGAAAATGTATTAAAAAAAAATACAAAGAAAGTTCTGTAAATTAGGAAGGACACAGTTTCTCAGAATATCCAAACAATGAAAAGATATTGTTTCCTTTCTTCTGCTATGGTTTTGAACATCTGTTGTATTTTATGGTCTTTTTTGATTTTCTTAACATAAAATGTTGTAGTTTATATTGAGGTCATTTATTTATTTCTTTTTGTGTGGGTGGTTTTTATCCATTTCTCCTTTCTTTACACATACATTCTCATTTTGACAATGTCACTCACTCACTATTTGGTTTATCATTGCCTTTCCTTGATACATGGGTTGGAGGTTTTGGAAGCCTGCTTCACTGCACTTTTCCAGGTTGCTCTATTTAGAGCCATCTCTGCTTTCAACATCAATTTTTTGAGGTTGCTTTCTTCAGTTGTCTTTTGCCACAACTTCTATCAATGTAAACAGTTTCTGCCATGAATTATTTCCTTGTACTTGTCTAAATCATCTTAATCTTTGGGGAAATCAGCAACAAACACATAGGAAAGATGTTCATACAAAGACACCCTGCTAATTCCTTGGTCCCACCAGTCCTGACTTTCACTGCAAGGACTCACCATGCTATGTACACTGAGTTGACTCATTCCCTTCATATTCCATTGGTAAGAAGGAAGTTTATTCCAAGAACTATTGCATTGTGGAACAGACTCCTAAGAGGATGCTTCCTCAATCACTACAATCTTAACCCCTTTGAGAATCAACTGTTATCTATCCTATGGCTCTATATGCACTTACATTTTCATTTAGTAACCCTCTACCTTAAGTGTCTCTTGGGCCTTGTATTGGGTGAATAATAGCGACCCAAAAGTGGATTGTGAGAGCTTATGTATAAAAAAACAAAAAAAAACAGGAGCAATCAATAAAATGATTTGATGAAGTTAATGGTCACATTTCTCTATTGAAAATGAGTCCTGAAGATTCATTTTGTAAAAGGTTAACATTGATGATGAATTGGATTGAATTTCATCAGCTGCAAACACAGATGATTGCATTAAGATTTCACACAATAAATAAGACTGTACATCTTTATACTGCATGTGGAAAATGTTACATATTAAAAAAATGTTTATCTTTCTTGTGCCAAGTCCTTTCAGGACAACAGCAATTATGGCGCACTCTATAACTTCATCTTTTGTTGCTCAAGCAACTTTTGACTCATTACCATCCCTTTTGCTCATGTTCTACCATCCATTCATATAAACTTGTTAATACCCTACACACAAAAGTACATCAGTAAGTTCATAGTCTGGCATAACTTTTAACTGATGTGAAATATTAACTATATAATGTTTGATCTATGTGATTAATATTTAACCATGAATTAAGTGCAATGACAAGGAAGCGATTATATATAAATAAATGTTTATGCAAAGTAAATGCTTTGTTTACATTTGAATATGAAACTGTGCAGATATGAAAAACTTATGCTAGAAATTTAGTTTGAAAACATAAAATTTTGCCTCATCTGACCAAGTCAGTAAGACATACTGAGCTAAAAGGTAGCCCCCTCTGCCCTGACAGATGCAAGTTTTTCTTTTAATAAGATTTCTCGAACATTCAGGACAGTAGACTAAAATAAATAAATATATTTTTTAATAAATGGAGTGCCTACTCGAATATGAGTGTCCACTAAAAATAATGTTTAAAGTGAGATGAGGCGTTTGCAAAAAAATTTTTCAGTTAAACGCACTTTTTAAATCTGTATTCCAATGACCAAACATCAGAATATTGATTTTGGGAAGTGGGTCAGGCCAAAATCTTTTCAGCCTAACATTTGCATATTGTGTGTGTGTGTGTGTGTGTGTGTATATATATATGTGTGTAAAGATTGGGAAATTTAAAATGTGCTTATTTAATTCTATTTTACACCAATTCAAATGAATATCAAAGATTTGATGCATTAAAAACTAATATATTTTAACTACTGGTTAATGTTTATTAAGAGTCTGAGAATTTATGGCATTAAACATGGTACATGAAAAATGCCTTTTACTGAGGAATTTTTTCTTTCATTGTGAAAAATTGTCACAAACAACTTTTAATTCTTGGATTTTCTTCTTACCATCAGGAGGGGATGGTAGGAAGAAAATCACTGAAACTGATTTTTAAGGGTTTTTTTTTTTTTTTTTTTTCTCCTGATGATTCCCTGAACCTGAATAAACAGGTAACCTCAAATTTATCTTGTGTACTGAGAAATAGGCAGGAATCCAATCACAAAACTCTAAAACTTAAGAATATCTGAAAATGAAAGATTGTGTATTTGGCTGATCTTGTAAGTGGTTGGTTGATTTTGTTTAGCAGCAACCTCTATGGGTTATTTAATGCCAAAATCTAAATATTTTAAACACAATTTTATTCTTCAACTAAAAATAAAATGTATTGTTCATCATTTTGTTTAAATTGTATTATTGCTAATTTTTTTGTATAAAAATATATTTTTATATTTTCATAGTCTTTTGTTTTTGTTTGGGGGTTCACTATTTGCCCATAGCTGGGACCCTAACAGGTGCTACCACCCTAGGTCAAGGTTGGCCTGGAAACTTGTAAGTGGGAATGTTGATCTGCTTTGAAAATCAGCATTTGGAATCCTGGAGTTTGCTCGGCCAGTTGTGCTGATGAAATCTTTGATACTAAGCAGGATCAAAACTGTTTTGTCAGATGATAATGCTGTAGTATTAAATGACAACATGTTTATTTTTTGGTTCTTAATTTCGTTTGTTATTTGGGAATTGTATGTAAATTTTGTTTATTCTGAATAATTACTTTTAAGTTTTAATTTCATTTTTTTATGTGTATGCACTTTTTGAAATAGAATTAATACTCTTAACAAGCTGAAATAAATTTTCTCCTATTGTGCCACACCCTTCAGTTTATGGCGTAGAAGCAGTACTTTCCTCTCTTCTCAAAGCATGAAAATACCCTGGGAGGTTGTTAAAATAAGTAACTTGGAAATTGTACCCTTATTTTTAGTATATTTCCCAAGAGAGGAAGTAAAAACTAGTTTTTACAGTTATAAATCCTCAGAATAACTTCCTGACAACATCCAAATACATTTATATTCTTTTTGTGGGAGGGAATAATTTTTAATTTATTTTTTTCTGAATTCAAGATCTGTCTGGAAAGAATCCAGCTATATTTATTATTAAGAAAACTGAAAACAAAACTTATGAGGCATTTTAAATGCCTTCAAATTAATCTCCTTGGGATTCTAGTGAGACCATTCCACAGAATAACAGTTCTAAAGTAGAAGCTATGTGAGTGGAACTTCCTCCATATCAATAAAATACATAGGGAATAAAGACAAGTCAACCCTGTGTACATGGCATGGTGGGTTATAGATGTGAAGGTCTGAACTGGTGGGATTTAGGAATGCAGTCCGTGGATATAACAGAAACAAGAGATGAAAAGCACATGCCCACTGTGAAGAAGATAAGAAGGCTCCAGGATGCAGTGATGAAAAAATTTCAAAAATATTCAGAAGGAAAATGTAAAAAGTTGTATAATGTTTCATATCATTACTTAATTCATTTATGATTCTCTTGTTATCGTGATATGGTTGAGGCTATCAAATCATATTTAACATGTAAGCAAACAAAACATTGTCATATTTTTGACAGTGAAAGGCACTGTATGATTTTCATTAACAAGGGGAAAAATCTGCACACACTAAGCAAATGGAATTCAGTAAAAGCCAAGAGGCTTTTTACTAAACAGGTCAAATTGTTTGACCTTAAATGATCTCATAAAGATTGATAGGTCGTTAAACATTAAACTGGCACCAAGAAAGCAGCACATAGTGACAACATTTGAGACATTTTCTTCTGCATTTTCATTTAACTTTTAAATGTGTTTCTTATTTTATAAGGAAAATCTAAAGTAATAAAAAGCAATAAAACATAAAAAAGCCAGTATAAAAGTTTAATTTTGTGATCAGTAAGAGTTAGGAGTAAATTTGAATCTGGGTGCTACAATTTAATGATGTTATTAATAGCTGTGAAAATAATACTGTACATACGTTTTATATAAAAACTTGTAAAAATTGGCATTTTTTAAGTAGGATAGTAGAGGGAATTAGAAAAAACATGGGAAAATATAATTTTAGTACAAAATAAATAAATACTTTGTAAAATAGCATTATGGTCTATGTCACCAGAGTTGCATAACAATGCTATAAAATTAGTTTTATAAAAAGATACAAGTAGAAATTTATTAAGAGACATTGGTGTCTATAAAAAGGATGAAGACATCTTTAAAAATGATGCTTGTGAGTATATTGTCTATAATTTTGATAATGGTATAGTGTGTGTAGCATAACCATTATTGAAAGTGGAATTTGTGAGTCCAGTTCAAATTCCAAGGTGAACTGTTGAATACACTTTCACACAAATGTACTTGGGGGGAAAACATGAATCTTTCTCTTCTCCCAACAAGCAGTGGGTTAAATAGCAGGGTATACTGGGCTCTGTAGCTTTGGGTGGCAACTAGCCTAAGAGAAAGACTACTCTGAGTTTAAAACCATAGAGAAGGCAGCAGAAATCAAGTTCATTTTCTTTTCTAAAAGGTCATGGTAAGACGGATAATAAAGAACGGAATCAGAAGAGCCATTATTGCCTATATTCTGAAATGAAATGGTACTTTAAAAAGAAGTGTAGCTTGCATTGCTGAAAATAAACTGACAAGTTAGTAAATAAAGTACTTTTTTTTTTCTGTTTGTGATCTATTTTTGTAAACAATAGAGGCTCTAATCTTTTCTTATGGATTCTGTATGTTGGTCCCAATCTCCAGGAATGATTGCTAAAAACATCTCCTTCCCAAATTGGCAAATCTTATAGATGCATGCTAGAATTTCTTTCTAACCAATAAAAATGGATTATTTCTCAGCCTCATCTGCCATATTTTTGTTCTCATCTTGAGGTCAGTATCTGTATCCTTTCTGTGTGTATGAACACCTTTCTTACTTTTTTCCATATTATTATTGCTTGGCTTAGTTTTGACTTACATATATATCATTTACTTATTTTGCCATTCTTTTTCTTCCTTTTCATACTGTTTATTGGAAACTTTGTCAATTTTTTTTGTTGAGCATGGCCAATTAATTACTCTATACTATATATGAAGAAGGCTATGGAATAGATTATTTGAAATGTGCTAATGACAGAAATAATACAAATATTTCATCACCAGGAAAATGTGGTTGCTTTTATTAATGTTTCTATTTTTCTATATAAAATATTATTAGGTTGGTGCAAAAATAATGTCGTTTTTGACGTTCAACTTCAAAAGATCATAACTCCTTTCATAATAAACTTTATTAATCGAAATAAGAACCATTAGAATCTACACATTTTTGCCAACGAGAAACAAGTTTATTTATCCCATTAGCATAGAAATCCGGAGTTCTGGAAGCGATGAAGTCATTGAAGGCCGATTCGGCATCATCTTGGCTTTTGAAGCATTTTTCGCGCAGGAAGTTGTCGAGATGCTTGAAAAAGTGATAATCGGTGGGCGAGAGGTCTGGCAGATGAGGCAGTCTTGTAGCCCAATTCGTTCAGCTTCTGCAGGGTCAGTTGAGCAACATGCGGGCGAGCGTTGTCATGGAGGAGAATTGGTCCCTTCATATTGACCAATCTCTGGCACATATGTTAGAGCTTTTGTCAATTTGTCGGCAGTACTTCTCTGCCGTAATCGTTTCGCCCTGATTCAAGAAGCTGTGATGGATTAGACCGGCCGCAGACCACCAAACAGTCACCATAACCTTTTTTTGGTGCAATTTCGGCTTTGGGAAGTGTTGTGGAGCTTCTCCGGCATCCAACTACTGTGCCAAACATTACCGGTTGTTGTAGAGGATCCACTTCTCATCACACGTCACAATCCGCTTGAGAAATGGGTCGTTTTTGTTGCGCAGAATGAGCGTTGAAGACACCTCAAAACGACGATTTTTTTGATCATCGTTTAATTCATGCGGCACCCATTTATCCAACTGCTTTGACTTCCTTATTTGCTTTAAATGGCGAACAACTGTTGAGTGGTCGACCTTGAGTTCAACAGCAACTTCTTGTGTGGTTTTGCGAGGATTGGCTTCAATTAAGGCTTTCAAATGTTCGTTATCAACCGCAGTTGGCCATCCGCGACCATCTTCATCTTCGAGGCTCTCATCACCATTGTGAAATTTCTTGAACCACCATTGTGCCACACGTTCGTTAGTGGTTCCTGGGCCAAACGCATCATTGATACCACAAGCTGTCTCGGCAGCTTTTCAGCCTAGTTTGAACTGGAACAAGAAAATCGTGTGGATTTGAATTTTGTCCATGCTGTCGAAAAGCCTGCAAAAAAATGAATGAAGCGATTGAGAACAGTAACGAATAACACGATTCGATAGAACGAAAAACACGCTTCAAAATGATATATAACATGGCTATATATATATATATATATATATATATATATATATCTCAATGAATTAATTCAGAAATCATATATAAAAGTAACATATGTTAGAAAACGACATTATTTTTGCACCAACCTAATAACAAAGTTAGCCAGCCATGAATATTTTTAATATATTTAATGGTATCTGACACACATGTATATGATGCAGGATTTTGTGTGTACTAGCATAAACTCATGCATTCTTAATTATAAGAGAAATGTCCTAACTACTACAAAATAACTATTATACAAAATTTAATAAACATAATAGGTCCTCAAATAACTCTAATTTTTTATATTGTAATCAAATGCATTCTAAATATAAACAAGATGAAAAAAAAAAATCTCAAATACTAATATATCTCCCACAGATCCTAGTCAAAAAAAAAAAAAAATTAATTAATTATATACTATATTAAATTTAATACAACTTTATCATCTAGAATAACTCCTCCCCACCAATTGATGTGTTGCAGAAAACAAACATTATATATCAATTTAAATCTCCCTTGGAAGATTATATCTCCAACAAAAAAGCTAATGTATATGCTGGTCATTCTACAATAACATTATCAAGATGGCTCACTCTACACATGCATGAATCAATGTCCATTGCACAACATCTGCAAAAACATTCCTTGTGACTTTGTGCATAACCAAAACTGCTAATGGTTTCACCACAAAAGCAAAAATTTACTTTGGACACACACAACTATTTGTCTTTGCCATCATAACACTGAAGATGATCTTGGAATATACTGAAAGAACTCAGAAAAATAAAAATGACTCAGTCAGCTTTAAGAATATTTTTGAGTTCTTAGAGTTAAAAAAAAAAAAAAAAAATTGGTATTTTTTATTTATAAATACATGTTGCAAAATAAAATCCTTGCATTTCCTTGAAATGTTTTCCTTTTTATCTTTATTCATATTTTATATAATACACACACATACAAAGGAACAAATGGATAGGATAAAAAATGTACATACACGCACAAATATTTGCACGTATGCAAGTATATTTATTCCTAAGGTGTTATAAATACAGTACTCAATGTTATAAAACAGAGCTATAAGCATATATATTAGTGAATATACATAATATCTAACATTGATAACACTACTTCAAGGTTGATTTTAATGAAACTTGATAAGTGTATGCAACTTACTGTCACGCTTATTATACACTATATCGATTTTCTGTTTCTCTCGACACTGGGACCCTCAGAGTGCCCCAAAGGAACCCAAAAAAATTCAAATTGCTTTGATTTTGATGAAATTTTGCATGTTTGTTATGCTCTTACAATGAGATAGAAATCGGTTGTCAGATTTTTTAAAATGCATGAGGGGGCCCCCAGGATGACCCTATAAACCCCTTGATGCCTCAATTGCTTTTCAAGTGTATTTTGTAGCAGTATTCCCCAATTTCAATGAAAATTTCAGTACATATTGAGATTATATTGAGTAAATAGTCATTTAGAATTCACTGAAAATCAACACTCAGACCCCCATATATAAAATACAATGTGTTGAGGTACTTTTAGTGATAGTTTCTTTTTTATATACCATCAAATGGAAGATTATAACATAGTATTCATAAAAATGCCCTGTATTTATTTTTTAAGTATTGGAACTTCCACCTAATTAAAGTGTAGTGTCTGTGTCCTAAGAAAAGTTTTATACATTGTGTTTTAAATATCCATGGCTGTACTAGTACAGATGATCAGTTAGTTTGCAGCCTGACATATTGAGAAGTACATTGTTTTTAATTTTATTTATTTATTTATTTGTTTTTTTATTTATTTTTTTTTTTTTATTTTATTTTATTTTTTTTTTGAAAGCTAAATCAAGTGACCTGTAATAACTTAACAACCCAACAAGCTTGTGTAAATAGATGGCAAAACAGGTATTGGGAGGAGATAAGCATTGCTTAAAGTGAGAAAAGGGTAGGAGGTTGTGGAGAGCCATGATCACTTATGTTCTGAAAAGAAATGCCACATAAAAGGAAGCATTAATCCATTCCAGCATATTGTTTGTGTTTTGATGAGTTCTATAAATTATTAGTAGGTCTGTGCCTTTTAATTGTTTTTTTTTTTAGTTCATTTTTATACCAGTAGTACCAGTGTTTTCTACTTGTGTATGAATCTGTACAACTGTTAATACTAATGAATCCAGAAACTGGATTGCTGTATGGATTCGCTTCAGACCCAATATCTGAAACCTAATCCTCACTATAACAGAAACCACATCACTTGAGGTCTACTAACAGCAGCAACAACTAAAATGGATAGCACATATAACACGAAGAGAAAATAATGACATAATTGAGATGTTAACATTCCACACAACTTTAAATAAAAGGTTAGGAAGGAAACCCCCATCAATACTGGAAAGAATGATAACAGCTACTGGACTTAAGAAATCTGTTTTTCTAAAAAATATTTTAAGAGAAAGATTTTATAAATTTCAACTGAAATCAGTACTGGCTACTTGGTCAATGAATGCCAAATGTTTCCTTATAAGTAAACTGTTAATATTACCATTACATATTACCTTGGTAGACTTCAAGGTCATTTACATGAAGGATGTCATATTTTCCAGCCTCTTTCCCACTAAGGAAATGTTCCAAGCCCATTTTTTCTATGTGTTGTGTTCTTTCAGAATGTAGGCGATCATAGCTCTCCACAATTTCCTGTCTTTTGTAACTCTTTTCTCTTTTATCTCTCCTAAACTTTAGTGCACTAAGTAGATTATATGTTGTCCCCTCTTGCCTTCAATCTTTCCTGTAAGGATAAAATTTTCCAAGCCCATTTTCCATATTCTCTAAAAAAATTTGTTTGGTCCATGGTATTTTCAGCATCCTTCGGTAGAATCACACTTCTGTTGCTTCAAGCCTCTTCATCCTCTGAGTGGAGATTGTCATATAGGAGGACTGATATTATGTAACAGTTCAGTACTATTTTCTTTGTTTCTAACAAAATTTTCTTGTTTCTTATTACTTTGCTGAGCTTTGGGAAGGCATCTTTACTATCCCAATGCAGCTTTGGATTTCAGTGTCACACATTTCATACTATGTTAAAACACTTAGTCAGATATTTAAATTGTTCTACTTGTTTGATTTTGGTATTTCCATCTTGGAATTTGCATGTTTGGGTGTTCTTATTACTATAGGAAATATTCTGATAAACTCCATTCTTAAGCTTTTTTTTTTTTTAAATGAAGTTCACACCCAGCAATGCAGTACAGTAAAGCTACTGAGACACAGGGTTACTGGGTGAGGAAGAGTTAGAAACAAGAACATTGCCAAGGAAAGAGAATGGAGGAAGAGTAATCAGGAGGACAGTAGATAGTGATTGATGTTGCATTTAAATTTTGCAGATTAAAGTTGGCTGGAAAGCATAGAGCTGGAAGGGAGTTCCACAAGTGAGAAGTGCAAGAAAAGAATATGGTAGCATAGAATTGATGGCTATATCTAGCCAGCTCAACTGTAAATTCATGAGACCATGTCTCTAGTCTAGCACTGTGCTTAAATTCAAAGTGTCTAGGTACCATAGTGAAGAGCTTGTCCAAACAATTACCATGAAAGTATTTATAGATAAGGCAAAGGGAGACAACCTTATAATGGTGGGAAAGTGTTCCACCAGTTCAGGCCTTTATAACTACACCCCCCCCCGTTACATCCATTGGTTTATATCATCCTCATTTTTTCCATATTCTATTTGTAAGATGGAAGTTTTACTCGGGTAGATTTTTTCCAAGAACCACTACTATTTGGAACAGACTCCTGTGTATCCTTTCCAAAGCACTATAAGCTTAACCTTTTCAATATCATTCATAATCTTCACTTCCACCTCCTTACATTTTTATCACACAACTTATTCAGTAGCCCTCCAGCTTGTGGGGATCTTGTATCTTGTATTAGTAAATATTACAATAGTAAAAAAAAAAAAATCGGAATCATGGATTTAAACATGAACCTCAGTTTAGTGAATCCACACATACACCTACACACATATATTCACACACACAATAAATATATATATATATATATATATATATATATATATATATATATATATATATATATAACTCGTGGGAGAGTCGATTTTATATATATATATATATATATATATATATATATATATATATATATATCGACTCTCCCATCAAGATTCGACGTATGAGGGTCAAGCAGATCAGTTTCAGGAAACCGACAGCCTGACACTGGCACATGAGATTATAGTGGTGAAGGCCTCGTGCAGGACCATCCACACTTTTTGAAGGGACGAATACAGAGACCTGGTGCAATCAATGCCACAAGGTTCCCAAACAACCCTCCACAGGTTTTGAATTCAGAGTTGTCTTTCTCCTAGACCGGTTGCCATCCAAGGCTATAGAACCCAGTCTGTCCTGCTATTTTACCCATAGCTGGAGGGAAAGCAAGTGGATTCATACCTTTCCCAAGGGTATTAGCATGTAAGTGAATGTAATGGATTCGACTGGAATTCGAACTCAGCTCTGCGATTCCTCAATCCAAGCCGCTATCCATTACTCCGTGCCTCCTATAATACACACACACACACACACACACACACACACACACACACACAGTCTGTTCTATTATTTAAAAAGACAAAAATGTAGTATTAGTCCCAGATACTATTTATCAGTAGATAAATGAATACATATACAACATTGTATATATAAAAAAAAAACAGGTGGTGGTTGCTAGCAAGTTTCCTCAAATCTGCATTTCACCAATTTCCTCAAATCTCAGATCTTTGGTCAAGTTCCTGCTGTGCTAATTATTCTTAACATAGCCTACAACTTTTCAATTCTTACATTGGTACTTTCATACTTTTTTTTATCTATTTTTAAACTCCTGCTGATGATTTTGTTTCTCATGGTTTAGTTGTATGGAAATTATAGATAAAATTCTAGTTACTGTGTAATGGGCAAAGATAACTGCAAAGTATGGGTGGATATAATCGATATTTGATATTGCAGAAAAAAAAAAAATCAATATTGATATTCAGGCAACTGAATTCTGACTCTTGGGAGATTGTTTTACTATAAATACATTCTTGGTAATTTTTCTGATGATCTTTCCTCTATAGTACCTAGAGTTTCTGAATTTAAGTGTAGCACTAGATTGGTAGCAAGGTCTCAACATTTTACAGTTAAAATGGCCGCTAGATGTAACTAAGTTCTATGTGAATAGTTTCTTCTATCACACTTCTTGCTTGTGGAAGTCTCTTCCAGCTTCTTGCTTCACAGTGAACTTTGCATTTCAATTTTTGAAGATCAATATCAATTGTTATCTTCTGTCTTTTTAATTCCTGTTCTTTTATTGTTCTCTCTCCTTAACAGTAATTTTTTTTTCTCCTGTTCTTTAACTCAGTAATCTTTTGTGTCTTAGTGGCTTTATTGCCTTGCTTGGAGTGAAATAATTAAAAAAATGTTTAGACTTATTATTAGAACATATTCTATTTTATTAACCCTTTGGAGACTGAGCCTCATTTGGAGTTTTGCCAAGAAGATGGTGCTTTTTTCACAAGCTCTCACCAGGAACAACAACAACAAAAAAAAAATTCTATATGAAATCACAGAACACAGTAAACTATCATAGAAACTGCCATTGAAAGGTCAGGATGTGCAAGAAATGTGAGAAACAATCTGATTGGCTGGTACAAGGACTAGCTCGCTAATCTTGAGGCTTGTATTATTGGGCTGATGAATTGGCCCAGTTGTCTTCTTCATCATTCAACTTTTCAGATGATAGATTGTATGTGTTGTCTCCTAAGGATTAATCAATTTCAGACAAAAACCTTTTTTTTTATTGAAAATTATGATATTCTTACCAAGTGGATACCAATTTAAAATAAAATTTTAATTTATAATTTATAGAAAAAGATAAATTGCACAGCATTTAAAACAAATATTAAATTATTAATCTGCAAAGTTTCAACCTTTTAGCTTATATGGTTATTAGAAATTTTATACCCTTTAAGTAACATGCAATCAAATAGAGCTGAAGATTTTTTTGTTAAATATTCTCATGTATTCTTGTCATCCCCTATTTCTCTTGCATTCACAGGATATACTGATGTTATGTCCTCTTCCCTCATTTTAATTCTCCATTTTTAATTGTCAGCAGTTTCTTTGTTGTTCCTAGTTTCCTTAAGACTTTGTTCTGTCCATGGGATTCCCAGCATTTATCAGAAGAGACACATCCTTTCTTAATCTTTGCTAATTTTTTGCAAAGTATTTTCTCCTATTCCAATGTGCTTTCAGCTTTCTGTGTTAAAACTACTGTTGTCTGTTACTACACTATGCAGATATTTAAATTTCTGTCTGCTTAATTGGTGGACTAGTGCTACTAATAAGCAGTGTGGATGACACCCTGCTTAAGAACAGCTTATGACTCAAATGGTTAAGGCCTTGTACATGAAAGACTAACTCCTGATGTAGATGAAGTTTTGTCTGAAGTTTCTGCTTTATTCTGAATATCTAAAATTTAGCAACCAGTGTTTTTGTTTGCTTTTTTTTGTGTGTAGGGAAGGCTGATGTTATAACAGCAAAATATCTTGCCAGTTATTTCAGGAGAATCACTGCTTTCATCACCATCTATAAATTAGCTAAAATCACTATCCAAAAAATAAATTTCTCAAAGACTATCAGCAGTTACTAACAGGTTAAGTTTCAATTAATGTTAATTGTGGGATTAGCCATTCCCTTATAAGGAAACATTTGGTATTCACTCACTGAGAAGTTAGTGTTACTGTTAGTTGAAATTTATAACATCTTTCTCTTAAAACAGTTTTTTTCAGGAAAATAGGTTTCTCAAGTCCAGTAGCTGTTATTGCTTTTTCCAGAACTGATGAGTTTCTTCGTTAACCTTTTATGGTTGGATGTTAGTAAACATCTTGATTATGTCATTATGTTCTCTTCAAGTTACATGTGGTATCTATTTTACTTGCTGCTGCTGTTGAAAGTTTTCAAGTGATGTGGTTTCTGTTATTTGGTTTTTGACTTTGTGATTCTTTAGTGCTAGTCTATCAGCTAAAAATGAAGAAACTAGTCAAAACTAATAAAAATGTGTAATAATGAAAATACTTAATGTCTAAATCATAAGAAACCATTTGAATAAATGCTTATGTCAACAAAAATGTCTCCAGAAACCCAGATTATCTATTTTCAAATGTCTTAGTCAGTTTCTCATGTTTATTTAAATGTTCTGGTTTCACTAAATATTCTGTTATGTTTATATGATTGAATGTAAATATCTAGATTTCCAAATATATACATACTCATGATAAGTATCTGTTTGACTGTTAAAATAAAAATGAATGCTGCTGGCAAGGAGGTATAAATATATACTTGGATTTCACTTGTAGTGATGTGGATTTTCTGTTAAGGATATTAATGTCTTAGCATTTGTAAATAAACTGCTTCCAAATCTGTCAATATTTAAAAAATATCCACATATATAAACTGGCGATTCATATATAATGTTTCATTAAAAACAACAGACAAGGTTTGTGGGTTCTTCTTCTTTTTCTTTTTTTTAAACTTGTTTACATCAGAGCAATATATTTGGGTCCAGTGAATATGGATATTGTGTGAAAGTTAGTGATCAAGTGCTTTCAACCATCCTTCTGATCATTTTCAAGATAAACATGTCTTTCCTATATTAATTTTTTTTTAATCATTTCACCCCACGTAAGGTGATAATGACATTAAGATGCAATGGGCTACTGGAAGTGAAAGAGAATGAAAAAGACCTTAGAAGAAACCAGAAACCCAATTCTAAACAGGAAACAAGGGATAAACCTCTACTCCTGTTCAAAAGATTGGGGAGAAGTGTGAACTGTATGATAAGCAAACCTATCTACTCCTATTGATGAAAATAAATAACCAGTAAATAAAATTACAGAGTTTTGGCAGAGATGTTGCATATAAGAAAATAAAGATAAAAGGGAAAATAAAATAAGATGAAATCAAAAACGAGATGGCGGTGGAATATTTTAAAATTTGGCATGGACATTATACTTTATTTGTTTTATATTAAATGTCCTGTTGATCAAATTTCAATAAGGAGTTGCTATGCTATTAATCAAATCAATCAAATTTCAATAATTAATATTGCATGCCTATGTAAATATTTGCTGTTATAAATCAAGGTGCCTATGTTGTGGATTCCTCTGGTGATGTAATAGAAAATTAACAAATTTCAGTTCTTTTACTTAAAGGAATTACTATAGTTTACCCTTACCATAACTGTATTACACTTTGAGACCATTATGAAACAAAACTTGTAAATTGTGAGTTTCTAGGGGTGTCATCAGGTAACTTAAATCATAGACAAGAAAGACAACTGTATTACATTTTGATCAAATGAGTGTTATACAGGGTACAGCCTGTATGAAATAAAACCACTTTTTCTTTTTTTCCTTTTTTTTTTTCCTTTGGATTATAGAAAAACAATATGGAGTCCTCTCAGTTGGACTCTATTGTCAACATTTTTTTCTTCTGTGGTAACAATTTCAATTTAACCAACTCTTAAACTCCTCCCCACCCTCAAGCATAAGCATCTCAAATGTCGTTTTTCTGTGCAGTATCTGCTGTTTGTGATAATAACATTTCTATTAAATAACTAATGACAATGTTGATAGAGAAATATTTTGACAGGCTGAGAGAATTATTTTTTTTTATTTTTATTACTGACTTTGTGAACCACATGTTTATCTGAAATGCCTAATTTA
This sequence comes from Acanthosepion pharaonis, assembly GCA_903632075.3. Taxonomy (NCBI): domain Eukaryota; kingdom Metazoa; phylum Mollusca; class Cephalopoda; order Sepiida; family Sepiidae; genus Acanthosepion; species Acanthosepion pharaonis. The sequence goes on along the minus strand of CAHIKZ030005192.1, from coordinate 382,465 downwards.
ACTGCTTTAGTTGACTGGAACATTAAGTTGTGGTGATTATCCCACCTTATTTGCTAAAGTGCCTACTAGGTGATGTTCTATTCAGGACTATAAAGGAAGGGCATAAACACTCTTTCTCTCTCTCCCTCTCAGCAACAGCAACAATGGGACTCTTCCATTTCAGGGAGATAATTGGTGACCAACAGTAACCTTGCCTATTAAAATCCTGTAGCACTTATTTACTACAAAGTCTAGCTGGTGAACAGTTCAAATGTATTTTAAAACATACTGTCCATCTGAAGTTATTCAAATCACATAAGCCTCAATAACTTGAATTTACTTTGAACAATTTCTGTCAAATCTTAAATGATTAATTTAGATGCCAAAACAAAGCTTCAGTTAAATTTTTAGGTAGTTTTAACATGTTTTATTAAAGTTGTTGGCCTTATTATAAAAACTGCAGTCTGAAGTTATTAGACAAAACCATAAAATCATCAGCATTTGATCACTACCTATAATAGAACAAATAGCAAACATATATAAGTCTTTGAAGCATTTACATTTTTTCTCAATAACAGCCAGCAATCTATTATCCATTGATTTTTGTTAATTTTGTTTTTTATTTTAGCAAGCTCATTTTCCAACATGGCGGATTTAATTGCTTCCCATAGGCCTGCTTTGCTGTCATCTTGTTTGTCATCTTAATATAATTTCATCTACACAATTGACTGTAGATTTTCGATCGGATTCAGATCAATGGCCTTCAATCTCCTTGAATCCTGTTCTTTTGTTGTTCTCTATCCTCTGTAATGTTTTCTTCATGTTTATTTTACTCTCAATAATCCCGTGTGTCTTATTGGCTTGCTTGGGGTAAAATGATAAAAGAAACACACACATATATGAAAAACAACTACTATAGCAAAATCATTGATTTTTGCCAGTTTTTTTTAATTTTTTTTATAAAATATGTTCTTTCTAAAGAAGATTTTTGAATATTAAAAGCGATACTTGGCATTTTATACCATTATTATTTTTCATAATGACATACCAAACGTATGAAAGTCAGAGACATTTTTTTTATGAATATAATAAATATAGAAGTAATGATTTTCAGCAATGTATGGAAATTAAAAAAAAAAAAAAAAAAAAAATGCTAGAATTGGTGTATACACACCTAAAGGGAATAATTTGAAGGATATACTAGAAACTATTTTTTTCTTTTTTTTTTTCTCATTTCACCCCAAGCAAGGCAATAAGGCTACTAAGAGGCAAGGGGTAAACAACATGTGTTGGAAGTAAAGAATATGCTCTTAGTAAGACTTGAATTTGCACCCCTCTTGTTTCAAGAAATCATTTTTCCATAATGGCTGCTTAACATCTGGTAAATGATCAAATCTAGCAATTTAAAATCATTCTTTATATTTCCTCAATTGTTTGCCGCCATCTTGGTTATTGCAATTTTTTTTTTTTTTAGGAGTCATAAAGGAGCAAGAATTACTTGAAGCAACAAGCAATTCTACAGAACCGTGATCACCAATACCCTGAATAGACACGGCATATAGATTAGTATTTTTAATATTAATATTACCATGAGATGAAGTTTTATCAACCATTACTTTTAGATTCACATTCTTTTCACCATATTATTACATATGTTTAAGGGAAAACATTTTACATGTTCATAGAACTTGAATGCAACAATAGATTGTTCATGCAGCAAATGAAATACATTTGCAGATTGGAAAAAAAAAAAAAAAAAAAAAGAAGTGAATTATGGTCTTGATAGTTGATTTGGCCATGCCTTGAATCAGCAATTTCACCTCAACCATATCAAGCAGGAGAAAATAGATGCCTGGATAGATGTGATGTCATTCTGATGAAATTGACTCTCGCTTGTGAGGGGGCTTACATTTTTCACCTCTCACCAGGCTGTCACATGATGTAGTTCTTATCCTTTGGCATGTACATAAATTATAACTGAATCAATTGATTTGTTTTTATGGCTGATCAACCCTTTTCAGGTTATTTTAAAACCAGAAAATATTTTTAGATTGTAGGAATTGTTTTGAAATAATAAATATTTACTTTTTATATATATTTTCTACTAATTAACCCGTAACTGGCATACGAAGGAGTAGATTCATGCCTTTCTCAGGGATATTTACATGTAAGGGAATATGAAGAACCTGAATGGAATTGGAACTTGGCTTTCCAATAATTATTATGTAGACATCCAAGCTTACAGCACCAAGCAGTAGCCCATCTAGGTACTGATCATTCTTGATTTTGCTTAACTTCAGTGCTTGTATACAAACCAGTACATTTTGTTGATATTGTTCATAATAAAAAAAAATGAAATAAAATTAACATGGCTAGTCAGGCTGCATAGATCTGAGCTAGAGACATACTTAATAGGCAATGTATTTCTTGCTTTAATTGCTTAACTTCAGTGATTGTATGCAAACCAGTACAACTGAATCAAAGGCTGAGAACCGTTTTGTAATGCTACAATATTCTGTATTTCCAGTTAATGCTGTTTACTGATGACTGTAGAGTGACAGTCCAATTAGATGTGAAAAGTAACCAAAATGAAAGAAAGGAGTCAAAAGTTAACAAAAAGTTGCTTTATTATTAAGAGGACTACAAACATTCATAGTAATTCATACCATTATTTATATTTTTTCATAGCATTAGTATGAATAATAAGTCAAACCACATAATAATTATCGATGTGTATTTATTTATATTTTCTGTTCCATCTGTAGTGGGAAGGGAGGTAAGTCAACTTAAGTTAGTAAATTTAGTGATTACTTCCCTTAGTGATTTTAATAATCTATACAAATAAAAAATTATCTGCATTTAAATAAAACTAGTTCCTGAGCAAAATGAACTGTTTAATTAAATTATACCTTTACTCCTACAATTCTTAGGGTTGAACAAACAAAACTAATCTTTCATGTGAGTCACTCAAATAAGTCTTGCTTCAACTTGGTCTTAAAATAGGCTTTGTCATCACCATCTTTGTTCTGTTGCTAATCTTTTTCTTCTAAGATATATTTCCATTTCACTATTATATTAAATACATAAAATTTTTAACATGAAATCATATTGAGCAAAAAGCGATTTATATAATACCAGGAGTCAGTAGTAAGTCAACATTCAAGTATATCTATTTCAAAGCAACAAAAATCTTTTGTAGTGTATCATTTTCATTCTTGACTTTAGCTGGATCCAAAATTTATTGACTGAAATGCATTTCCTTGATATAATAATAATAAAAAAAACAAAGAAAAAAAGAATGAAATAAAATTTGTGGCTAGATCTGGGCATATACTGTACTACTGTACTGATTCGGCATTCACCCTGGGCGGATTGAGCCGGCTTCTTCCTGTTATGAGAAGAAGATTCTTGGGATAAATTACAGAAGTAGGGTACCCAGGCCTACTCGGATAACGTTCTTGCTTGCCGCGGGGTTCCCACAGATGCAGAGACAGGAATGACCAGAAGCCGCCAGTTACCGATGCAGACGCTCCTTGGATTTTCACCAGAGCCCTTGTTAGCCGGCATGTGTGTCAGACCTGTCCGCCTTGGGTGGCCCTACCAGGAACGAAGTTCCCGGCGGCATAGCTCTGACACTACCGTTTACATCCCCCCACCCACTGTGAGGTAAGGGTTGGACTTTAGATCTGGGCATATACTTAATAGAAAATGTATTTATTGCTTTAATTTTATAAATAATCTTTAATGTCCTGTTTTTCAAAGGACATATTTTTATTTCAACTTATTCTTTTCAAATGTCCATTTTAAATAATTTATTCCCTATAGTATAAGTTTTTTTTGTTTTTTTTTTTTTAACTGGAATCTATCAATTGAAAAAGGGCAAGTTAAATTTAGCATGACTAAGTCAGTGAAAATCAAAGAAAGTGACAGCCTTAACTCACTGGAAGGTTGGGGTGAAGAGTGTGATTAGGGTTGTGTTAAGGAAATATGATATCAGTCAACTATTCCTATCACTACCACCAGTGACTTGATAACCAGACTATAAAACAATAAAAAATGGTAAGGGGGTGGGGTCAATAAACAGACAAACATATCAAAGACTTTGTCCTCACTGTTTTTTCTTATATGTCTGGAATTTTTTTAAATAAATGTTTATAGAATTATTACAATTAATATTAAAATTCCAAAATATGTATTTTTTTTCATGCACAGGTTTTTAAAAATTCTATATTTTAGTTAGAGTAAAGGAATCATTTTAGCATTTAAGTTATACCAATTGTATATTTAGTTAAAGATTGTAATGAGCCCAACAAGCATTGATGACTGAGAGTTGCCACTGAATCATAAATATCATGAAATGTCTTATATATATATATAGAGAGAGAGAGAGAGAGAGAGAATTAAATGGTTCATTGGCCTCTATTTTAGTTGTGAATTCTTTATTCCCACTTTATTGAATCTCAATACATTGTTTCAAAACTTTTGTTTCATTGCATCTCATTATTAAAACTTTATAACAATTGGCATCATTTTTGACAGCATGACACTAGTTCTCTCACTAGCTGAAATAAATTCTTTTTCTTATTATTTCTAAGAGAAAAAGTGAAGTACATCATTAAGAGATTTTATCTATTTTTACAGTAGTCGGAATAGTTTTCCTTTCCAACTCTTTTTTTTTTTTTTTTTTTTTTCCTTTTTGTTCTTCAACATTTTATTATTTTTCTTTTCTTCAACTTTTTATTTATTTTTTTATCCCTCAAAGTATCATGTCAACAAAATAATGTATGCAAAATTAAAGATTTTAATTTCAATTGATAATCAAAAAAAGTTTGTTTTGCTTATTACAAACACCTACCCTGGATTATATTTCATGGTGGTTTCTGTGTTTATAGTAGAGTGGTGAAGTTCTTTGTGATATGGAAAAAAAAACACGGAAATAACGTAGAAAATGGAAAACATGGAAAATCACAGAAAATGGGATTTTTGCTACTAAAATAAAATATTTTGACAGTAAAATGTAAAATTCCTGAGCTTGACAAAATCATTATTTTGCATAAATCTGCAACACACAGAAGTCAGTTACTTATGTGCAATTGCTTCAACCTATTTTGCTGCAACATATTCTATAAATAACATGGTGTATTTTCCAGTACTGCACAAGTACTAATTCATGATATTAACCTGGCCAAACCAGTCACTGCTGGTCATCACAGGGAAATTATCTGCATGTGATATTAGCACATGAATAACATAGCACGCACTGTCAAGGGTAGTAAAAATAAAAATTGTTTGTTTAGTAATTAGATTTTTAAATGCCGGTTCAATTATCTTTCATAATGAGTAAACGCAAAGCTAGCAAACTGGGTGGTGCACACTTTCAGCAAAATACAGAACTGAAGAGCTAGTTTTCCAGTAAGATTTAAACATTTTTTTTGCAGTTTTTATCAACACACCATAGATTGGACTCTGAAGGACAAAAAAATCATCAGAAATCACGGGGGCGGGGAAGATTCCTACATAAGTAGGAGATATATATATATATATATATATATATATATATATATATATTTATTTTACTGCTTAGTTTACACACAAGTCTGTTTTTCATGTATTTTTATGAAATTCAACCTTTTTTTTAACATGGAGAACTTGCCACTCTAGTTTATGGTATTAATGTGGGTTATATTTGTTGTACTGCTTGTAAAATGAAATTTAATTTCTAGTTTTAATATTTTACATGAATTGTCTTACTTTTTATTTTTTATTTTTTAAATACCTTTAGTTTGTAGACAAATTTTATGAGTTATAAAATTTAACTTCCACGAAGTTTATGAGTTATAAAATTTAACTTCCACGAAGCAAATGTTGATAAAGTTCTTGAATTGTAACAGAAATGAGCAAGAAGTTGATACAGAATGTAACAAGGCATAGATTATGTTCTAAGTTCTACCTTTGAAAATGAAATCTTTGAATAACTGAAAAGCAGTCATGCCTGAAGTATGTTATTCATCTAAAACTCCCTTCCCTCTTTTTGTCCCTAATTTAGAAAAGTTTTTAAGGAAAAGAAGAACTTCAAAAAATGAATTATTGTCTTGTTTTTTGAAGAATATCAGGCAAAAAATAGGAAAACAGGAGTCAGATCAAGTATCTTTGGTTTTCATAAATGACATGCCTTATATTTTTTTTTTTTTTTTAACTCAGAATTGCTTTTCACATAACTTCAAACCTCCACTTTGACATTTATTAAGGAATGATTAATAACCATCATATCAAGAAAATAAACACTTCATGCCTACTTGTATCTCTGGTTGTTATATATATATATATATATATATATATATATATGTATATATATATATATATATGTAAAAATGGATATAGATCCGACAGAATGAAGAAAAATTTGGAAAAAACAAACAAAAATCCTTAAATGCAATTATGTTGTTTAAAATGAATGAAATGTCGACGTCTGACGTTTCGGTTCAATAAACCTTCTTCAGGACAATATTCATTAAAATACAATTCAGTTCAATTTGACAAAGACGATGGACATAAAAACAAGTCTTATCCAAAACAGATAACTGAAAATTTAAACAACATAATTGCATTTAAGGATTTTTGTTTGTTTTTTTTCCAAATTTTTCTTCATATATATATATATATATATATATATATATATATAAATTGTTATAGACAAGCATATGGTTTATTTTAACAGGAACGTGAGGTAAAGTTCATAAGCCGGCTGGTCGATCTCTCATAGTAGTTCACACATGTTGACGGTGGTTGACGCTCCCCTGCTGCTGATCGTTTGGCCTGACCGGCAGGTCTGTTTGCTGGCCACCTGTTGACTGGCCGTTGAACTTCCGTGTGACCCCTTTTATAGCGATTTTTATGGCTTAACAGGCTCGAGAAATGAAGCGAGTATAATTAGGAGGGAAGCATTTTTTATTGGACGAAAAATAGAGCACTTTAAATATTATTTTATTTTTCGACCGGAACACGTGTGTCAGGAACATTTGTAAAGAAAGTTAATGGTCATTTTGTGATGGGGCTTTGTCCCGTTCACATCCGGTTCTCGCTCTTGAGTATTTGCCTGAAAAGAAAAAAATTATTAGATTGCATGAGAAATTGTATAAAAAACGTAAATCAAAGCACCTTGTCTGTCATATTCAATGAAATGTGCATGAAAGAAGGATTGCTGCCTAAATACACAAAAAAAAAAAAAAAAAATTTTATATATATATATATATATACGACAATTATTTTAAGACATTTTTATTGATACAAATATTTAAGTAAATGCTCTGTTTTTATAATAAACAGTATTTATAACATTTACCGGCTTGAATGCCTGAGAAAATTTTCATAGAAAATATTTGTCCTCCAACAGGATTCGAACCTGTATCCTATACAGAATCGTCATTTAGCCTGGTGTGCTCAATCGGTTAGGAACATGTCGGGCTAAATGACGGTTCCGTATAGGATGCAGGTTTGATTCCTGTCGGCGGACGAATATTTTCTATGAAAATTTCTCAGACATTCAGGCCAGTAAATGTTGTAATACTGTTTATTATAAAACAGAGAATTTACTTAAATATTTGTATCTATAAAAAGAATGTATAAACATGTCTTCAAATAAATATAAATAAATTTAGGTAAAAATGGCAAAAGGAAAAAAATATAGATGAATATCTTACAATGAGTTTATTAAAATCTTGGATACAATACATAATGGAAAAACATGAGAAGTTTGTCAAATTAAAAAGAATATTCAGCTAAAGCTCCCTCCTCACATGAGATTTTACTTTTTAGGCGATTACATCTGAACACACTGAAAAACTTTGGGAAAAAACAATTATAGATCCACTTGATGAAACCAAAAAAAAAAAAACAATAAAACATTAATTATTTCAGAGGCTATCAGACACTGATAGGGTCAGACTGGTGCCAGTAAAATTTAAAATCTTGTCTGATGCATTTTCAATCTTTTAATACTCAAGTGTGAAGTCTCTGAGAGGAGTCATATAGACATTTAGCAAATAGGTGTGAACAGAAATTCAAAAGGTTTGCTGAGGAATAGGCTAAGTGAACTGTAGAATATTTACTTTGTTTACCATAATTTACCAATAAAATAATTAAATTAGACTCTGAGAGTCAATATGAAATCTGTAAATGGGATTCCTAACCTTGGCGATTTTTCTGATTCCCCAATTCTGATTAATCAATTAATCTTCCCAACACTAATATATATATATATATATATATATATATAAAACACTAATACATTTATATATATATATATATATATATATATATATATATATATATATATATATATATATATATATATATACACATCTAATCCTAATGTCAGCTATCAATTATAAAATTAATTATAGTCATCAAATTCACTTAAACACTCTACAATTTGTGCTTTTACTGCAATTAGGAGTAGGAACCTAGCGCCCCCTCCCATAAAACTTCTAAAAATCGATGTCGAAAATTTAAAAAAAAAATGTTTTTAATACTAGGAGCGGGAACTTAGTCCCTATTTAAAACAAGAGGAGAAGGAGCCTAGTCCCCCCCCCGGCCGCCACTAGAATAAATATCTATTTAAAAATATTTATTTTAAAATATTGAGTGGTGGACTTAGCCCTATTTTAAACTAGAGGGATGGGAGCTTAGAATTTTCTGTTGTCGAATTGCCATTTTTTCCTATTTATCCACTATTGCCATTTTTATCCTGCCATTTTTTCCGTTGCCATTTTTACCGAGCACCATACATATATATATATATATATATATATATATATATATGAGATGCTTCCAAAACAGTGTATTGACTATGACAAAAAAAAACAATGTATCTGTTATATTTTAAGATGTTCACAAAGTAATTACATATTTCACTATTATGAATTAGGAGTCAACCAACCAACCAAGGTAGAATTAAAACTGAATGATTGAAAACTATCTAGAATTAGTTCTTCTATCCAACTGTGTGTCATTTATAGTACATTTGAGAGTTTAATTGGGAAAAGAAAGAATTTGGGTTCCTTATGAGATTTTGTTTGATAACCAAACAAAGTTCCACCATCTGCATGAGTCTTTAACCACAAATTCCAATCTTACGTTTTTGCATCACATTGTTATAGCTGATAAAAAAATGTGTTTTGTATGTCAAAAGAAAATGAAAAAATAACAGTGGCTATCACAAAATAATAAAAAAAAAAATCCAGTATCAACACCCAAACCAGGACTCCACCCACTGATTCAGTTCTTGATTTATGCCTTGATGAATATTAAAGGTGTCATCTGTTATGGGCTATTGGAACATAGACGGATCATTACTACAGATGCTTATTGCCAGCAACTTTGATTGTATAAACAAAGCATTATAAACAAAAAAAAAAGGTGTTGTTATCCATCATGAGAATGCAAGGGCAAATACTGCAGAACAAATCATTAGGATGGAAAAGTTCAATTACAACTGAATAGTGAATTTGATCCTCACTGGGTACCCTATACTTTTGGCCTTGGGCCACATCTAAGAAACCACCATTAGGATGGGCAGTTCATTTTCATTAGGATGGGCGGTTCATTTTCATTTGTTTTGAATATTAGAACATTTCATATGTAAAAGAACATTCAAAATCAAAAAAGTGATAAACAGTCGTTCAAACTTTGGGGTTGGGGGCAGATTTCTTTCAACATGGAATCAAAAATTTGTCTTCTCCTTGGGCTGCAAACATTAAAAATGAAGGTAAATTTATTTGCTCATAAAAATTTTGTGAAAAAAATTGGTTTGCATACAGGCCTAAAAAGGTAGCAGCAAAAGTCTGCGACATCCAGTTTGCTTGCACTGTTCAAATTCTTTAAACCTTTTGGTAGCATCTTGTTTTCAGAGTTGGCTGTTATGTCATTGTATAATAATTGGATTTTTACATTTTGTGTCATCTTAAACTTTTGTCAGTTACAGTATATTATGGTATATAGGACACAGCTTTTTTTCTACAAAAAAGTGTCTAAAAATATCTCCTGGGTAGTAGTAGTATGATACTATGGACACCCACATAGAAAAGGGAGGTATAGGTTTGTCTTGATCTGAAGTGTTTCTGTTTAATGATCAGCAGATGGTTCTTTTTGAAGTCTAGTTTTCTAAGCAACATCTACTTTGACCAAAGAGGAATGGGGAAGTAAAGGAGTGGATGAGGGGTTTTTGGAGATCAAGAGACAACAAAACCAGAAATGGGGTGTATCCGCATACTGGTCTATATTAAGTCATTTTTGGGATGGGAGTGAGTGCTGGTTTTCCTTTAGAAGATAAACTTGTCAGTTGTATGGTTCTGATGCCTTTCATTCATATTACCATCCACCTCAGCAGGTTAAGATGAACTGAGATGTTAGACCAACATAGCTGAAGTTGTTCCAAGTATCACCTATCTACTCATCTAGACAAGCAAATGAAACCCTGAATAAAACATCTATATATAATATGGGAAACAGTTCACATTTTTATTTCTCAATGTGGCTCTTGTGAGCATGCATCAGGCCCTTTCAGTGCACACCAAATGAAATCGAGAATCAAAATGCAAATGTCAAGGTTTCTCCAGTTGGTGGAAACATTGGTGGGATAAAGGTTGTGCATTATATGTTTACAGTAGTTCCATAATTTGTATTTTACAAGGTGATAATGATCATCATCTATATGTAATTTAATTCATTGTACAGATATATATGTGCAGTAAATTATTGGTATGTTTGAGGATCATAAAAGTGTGAAACCCAGATATATATATATATATATATATATATATATATATATATATATATATATATATATATATATATATATATATATATATATATATATAAATAAAAATAAATAACATAAGTATTAAAACTAAACAATGAAAATATTTTAAAATTTTAAAGTTGTAATTTTGAATTTGTAATTAAAATTGTGAAAATTGAATGAATTCTAAACATCAATTTTTTTAAATAATACTACACGCATTAAAAAAGAATTCAAAAAAACACCTATAGTAAATAAAATTAATTGTTTAAAATATAAAAACAATTTTTTTGACCCATTCCTCAGTAAATATAAAACTTATAATAATGCAGGTTTATATTTAAAAGAAAAGTTTACTGAATCAGTAAATTCTCAGTAAACCATTTCTTTTGTCAAATCTGGCCAAATATCAAAAAAAAAAAAAAAAAAAAAAAAAAAATTTTTTTGTTAAAATAATCCTACATAATATAATGGATTCTAATACATTTAACTGTTTTAAAAAGAATATTTTAAAAATTAAAAGGAAAATATTTCAAATCTAAATTGTCTAAAAGTATTGTAAAAAAAAAAAAATCTTTAATTTTAAAAGATGAATTTGAAAATTTTTGGTAGATGCTTAACAGTTTTTTTTTTTTTTTTTTTCTTCAGACGACATCCATTCAACCATGACGTCTTTTTTAATTGTAAAATATTTTGTATACCCCTACCAAATGTAATTTTATTAATGTTACAATGATTTCATTTTATAAGTTACACCCCGTTTTTTATTAGTAAATATTCTGTAAACTGTGGAAATGATTTTAGCTGTGTATTTGTGTTGGAAATTTATATATATATAAATATATATATATAAGATATATATATATATAATATATATAATTTATTTGCAAAAACAAAATTAGGGTTTTAGCTCTCTTTTGAAACATGGTTGGAACTATGTGACAAAATAACCATATTTTAAATCAATTAATTTAAATATATATATATATATATAAAAATTTTCCATATATTATTGACATTTTTTTTTTTTTTGTCACGAACAAGGTGTTTTTTTAGTTCTTTCTGTAAATATTCATTTCTTTTCCTCATTCATGACTAAACTTTCCCTGATACAGGTGGTGAAACCCAGGTTTTGTCTGGCTCACTTTTCTAGGTCTGCTCTCAGTTAAAAAGCTCTTTTGTTTTCAAAGTTGTATCATTGTATTCTTTTTTTGGGCTTGATGTTGCATCTGTGATATTTTTTTGTCGACTCAAGTTCATGTAGCTCTTTTTCTTTTTTTTAAAAGCCTTTTTTCCCTCGAGATTGATTTGATTAGCAAATCAAAAATTCAAGGGTTTTTTTCCAACGAGTCTAGTTATATATATATATATATATATATATATATATATATATATATATATATAAATTTATAATAGGATATTACATTGGAACATGTATAAAAGTGCTACAAAAATGCATTCATTTTTCAATGTGTATTATATCTCATCAGGTGGTAGTAAATGAGGATTATTACTCTAACACTTTCACCCAGCCCCTCAACCTCCGATGGCTTACTCTCTGGGTTGAGGTGTCTACTCTGTCCTAACTGAACTTAAGGGAGTGGCCGTGGGTCCCCTGAGCATCCATAGATTATTCGACTGGTCCACTGGTTTAATCCTGCTTCCTACCCACGTTGTTTCGTTTGATCCAGTAAACAGAAATGATGTTCATCTATTGACGGTCGACTGAAGATGTAGACACGGCTGGAGAGTCTGCACTAAGAAATTAAGAATTCAGCAAAAAAAAAAAAAAAAAATTAATATCTGCAGAAAGTCGGACAACCAACTATTCGATGATTGAATTGTTAATGTCTTTTATATAACAGAAAAGAATAGTATAGAAAAGAAAACGGGTTACAGAAAAGAAAAGTAATTGATGTAAAAAAGCATACACTGGATTCTGGACAGAGAGAGAGTGTGTTATGATTAACTTGTTAAATCATCTTGGAACGATATACGACTCTTGCGATGGGGGAATAAGATTTCTGTATGCAGCTTAAAGTTTATAGCAGCGTTCCTCCTTAGCAGTAGTAACATTAGCAGTAATATTTGTGGTAGCAGAAGCACCGGTACTTATATCCACAGTACATGTTAGCGGACGCTTCATTCCAATCTCTGACGTCACTTTCTCTCCTTCTTGAGTCTCCAACTCTACTCTCCACTGGCTCTAGCCCAATCTTGCCTAGGCTAATTCTCTTCCATCTCTGCCTCTTCCGTCTGTGTTTTTCAGCATAACTATGTATATATCTATATATATATATAGATAAACCAGGCTGGTTACAACTGACACTTGGCCCTACTACTTCGCACGCGATTATAACGGGGGTTCTGGCTGCTTCAACCAAAATCATGTGAATTTCAAAGTTCCTTCAAGCTTACTCAGCTCCATTTCAATTTTTAATCGATAAAAATTATCTCAACCACTTCCATTGTCTTCTGATCACTCAGATTTAATGGGTACAACTTCTGCCCTAGATCAAATTTCCTCATCAGTAAACAAAATGCTCTGATCTAATTTTGCTATTCAAATCTTTGCCCATTTCACTAAAAAAAAATGTGTGTTTCCCAAATTCTGTCACAATTACAATTATTAGAATTTACTTAAAAACAACCTCTTTTCTCATGAAAAAAGAAGAGAAAGAAAAACACAAACACGTCAGAGATTGGAATGAAGCGTCTGCTAACGTGTACTGTGGATATAAGTACCACTGTTTCTACAGAGAAAAGGAAGAGAAAAGGAAATAAAATGTAAGGAAAGTATAGAAATGTAAAGTAGCATGACACGTTATGCTGATAATCCATTGAGCCAATAAAAATGGTCTATGCTAAGTAAGATGTCATGAAACACATTTAAATTTCAACGAATACATATGTAATATTTGGTACAAAATTTTTGCTACAATGTTGACATTTTATCTGAAGAAGAAATGTCATTTAACAAAATTTTATAGTAGGTAAATAATGTCTCTTTAAGAAATATTTTTCTTGCCTTTTCCTTTTTTAAGAAAATAACAAACTGAAAATTAAAATATAATATTAAATGTAGTAAACAAACTTTTAGTATATAGATCATATGAAATAATAAAATATATAAATTATACTCAATGGAATGCAACTTTTAACTAAAGGGTTTTATATAAGATATTAATAAAACAAATCAATAGATAATGTAAAAATGTCAGCCAACCATATATACCTTTTAGATAAAAATTTTTTAAACCAATAATGTTAGAAGAATAATGTACAAACTATACTGCATTGAAAAAAGTCTAACTTACTAAAGATGTTTACTACAAGGTTATTCAACATATAAGAAGAAACGATTGTCAAATTTTAAAAGTTTAGCAACTTTGCAGGGTCAAAGGTAAAATATGTTTGCAATTGAGAGTTCAAATTTTTGATTTAATCTTCCCTATTTAAAAATCTAATTATCTGCATTTTCTCCTGTAAACACAGAAAATAAGGTTTGTATAAGGATCTACATGTCCTTGCCAATTTTTAAAATTTTCATTTAACTTTAGGGGTTATATTTTCTTTTTTCAACCTTAAAAAATATTTTGAAAGTGAAGTACTATTTCTATAAGTAGCATTAGTAAAAGAAGATAGGTGCTTATACCAATGATCTTTGAAAGTATTCTTGGTGCAGTCAATATAAAACTTTTCAGCCCTTGAATTTTCTGTTGTAGAGATAGAACACAGATACACAAGGGATTCAGTTAGGCATTTGTTAGACAATGGGCATTGGTTAGGATTCCTACAATTACATTTGCTACTGTCCTTAACAATATTAGCATTAGTACTTGCATTATGGTTAAAATTATTATATTGGTTAAGTGTTCTATTGTTGTGCAACTTTATTATTTTCTCAAGATTCTTAGTGCAACTATAACTAAGTTTTAATGTATTTCTATTAAAATTTTACTAAGAGGGGTTGCCTTTCAGAAAATGTTTGTCAATTAATTTAGAAACTTATGCTTTAACTTTGTACTAATTGGTTAAATGGAGGTGTGTACCAGATAATTTTCCTGTATCTATTTTTATTTTATTTTTTTTTTTTTTTGGACTATCATATTCTCTAAACTGAATTTCAGCAGATTTATATCCACTATTCCTAAAAACATATTTTAGTAAATGAGTGTTCACTAATCCTACATTCTACAGAGGAAGGAATATGTCAGATTACAGATGGTGGGTGATTGGAATTGGGATGGATATAATTTGTATTGCTATTGTTCTTCATATAAGGTTGAAAATTGTCATGGACTAGATCCAATGTTACATCTAGAAAATCAACTTGTTTGATATTAGTACTTATTTTCACCTTTAAGATCTAAATGTTTAAATTTCCTATGAATCATTTTTCTAAGTTTATCAACTTTAATTCTTATAGTTTTTTACAACCATGAGACCATCATCCCTATACAGCCCTATACTATCCAAAGTAATCTCTTCATAAACAGTAAGGTTGTAGAAAATATATAAATCAACCAAATCAGATTCCGCAGAATCCAATGATCTTTTACCCACTGTTCTTTATTGTGGATGAGGACAGATTTCCTACAATTCATGATGTTTATCTCTTCATTTGATATGTTGGAATTAACTTTGGCAAATTCTAATGCCATTGTAAAGAATATTGCTCTATTATTATTTATACTGTTCTGTATTGAGCCCTATTTTAAATTAATGTTATGAATGTTTGAATTTCTATTTGATCGCATATTTTGTGTGTGTGTATATATATATATATATATATATATATATATAAAAATATAACATGGTTGGCGAATAGTTTTTCATGGCCAAAATCATAATCTTAGTCCAATTTTAAGCAGGCAAATATATCTAAGTACTGGGTTTACATTGCTTTCTAAAATCATCCTGACAATAAGAGGATGCATTGTATAAAGAGAAATTGATCCTTTTATATCTTATGCACAAAGTCAGGGATAATATGCATAAAATTCAGCAGTAGCATTATATGTAAATATGGCACATAGAAACACACAATTGTAAGTGTTTTATGCACATATACAAAAGTAACTATATTTACATATCTACAAGTAAATATATAAACCTGATAGTGTGTCCTTTTAAAACTTCTATTTGAAGCACTGAATATTTCCTGTGATTATTTTGGCTTTTGTTTTTTTATTTTGTGTGCTTTCACTTCTTCACAACAAACAAGACACTGCTTTCATGTACGAAAAAGACAAATTGAGATAAGTAGCCTATTTTGCTGTTCTGACTTGAATGGATTGCTTTGATATCTTCAGTTCATTGCCTCTATCTTTTGTAATGGTTTCATCAGCATTTCTATGTAGTTCTCTTTGATTTTTCTGGATTTTGATATTCTCTCCTTATTTTCAAATCTCTTTGACTTTTACAAAAGGCTTCTCTCATTGACTCTTTTATGTTTCACTTTATGTCCGTTTCTCATTTTTCCTCATCTTACCCTTTTTACACTCACTTTCCTTCATCCCTTCCCCCTTCTTTTTTCCTTCCTCCCTTCCCACTTCTTTTTTCCTTCCTCCCTTCCCACTTCTTTTTTCCTTCCTCCCTTCCCACTTCTTTTTTCCTTCCTCCCTTCCCACTTCTTTCTATTCTTTCTCCCCCCTCTCCTCTCTTTCTCCCCCTCTCTTTCTCCCCCTCTCTTTCTCCCCCTCTCTTTCTCCCCCCTCTCTTTCTCCCCTCTCTCTCTCCTCTCTTTCTCCCCTCTCTCCCCCTCTCTTTCTCCTCTCTCCTCTCTTTCTCTCCTCTCTTTCTCTCCTCTCCTCCTCCCTCTCTCTCTCCTCTCCTCTCCCCTCTCCTTTCTCCCCCTCTCTCTCCCCTCTCTCCTCCTCTCCTCTCTCTTTCTCTCTCCTCTCTCTCCCTCCTCTCCTCTCTCCTCCTCTCCTCTCTCCTCCTCTCCTCTCCTCTCTCCTCTCTTTTCTTTCTCATCTCTTTGCTTTCTTCTTGCACATCCTTCTTTCTCTAGCCATCATGCTCTCTCTTTCTCTCAGTATTACTATCTTTACTTTCCCCATTAACTTTTTCTTTTTAGCTTTCTCTTTCAATGCTTTTTTCAACCCTTTTTTTCTTTATGACCCCCCCATTAACACCTTCTCTCTCTCTCTGCTCTGTTTAATAATTGCTGAGCCATTATCTTGGAAGCTGCTGCATGAGCCACAACCTTTCCTGACCTTCTGCTCTCTTCCTAACTTGACATTTGAAAGCTGCCAGACAATCTCCCTAAGTGGTCTGTATTCTAGTATCACTGTATTTTTCACCATGATGCCACCCTCCTAACTTAAACCATTCTCTTTATCCACCCTTCCTACCTTTGCTTCCAAAAATCACCACAACCATTTTATATTCCTTCAGGGTTCACTTTTTCCTTTCTTCACTAAAAGGAAAAGCAATATCTACACTGTCAGCCTTAGCCACTTATGAGAATATAGTTTCCTTAACCTCAAGAAATCCTTCCAAATATTCATCCTCATATTAGGGAAGAGCACAAGAGGAATAGAAGGGGCAGATTCTCATGATAATCTATTATTTATGAGGTCATCAACTCCTGTCAAAGCTGACTTGGTAGGGGTAGAATGTTTTTGCTGTTGCTACCAGGCAAGTAAGCTAGTTATGGGAAAGTGATTTGGCACAAATAGTCCTCACCCACTCTCTTCTCTGCTACAAGACATTTTGAGATATCTAAGGAGATAAATTTTTTTAATTTTTTATTTGTAATTATATTACCTCAAGCAAAGTGATAAAGCTATTAAAATGCAAGGAGTTACCAAGTGTGAAAGTATCTTAAATAGAAATCCTTAAGGAGAGAAGACAAAGAAATTGAACAGGAATTAAGGAGACAGATGATGATGACGACTGACATTATATTTAGAATTTTGAAAATCAGAGTTGATTGGAAAGCAATAAACCAGATGAGTTTCACAGGCAGGAAGTGTAAGAGGAAAAAAATGGTATCTCGATATAACCATAAGTTCAATACTATTTCAGCTGTAAAAGGATGAGATCTAGCTGTATGGAAAAGTGGGGTTTCTGTATTGGTATCTGTTACACCACTTTTTGTGTGTGTGTATATAATATGCTGAATTTAATGATCTAACTCCCTGATAAGTGGATATCATCTACAAAACTAAAAGTTGGTTAGATAATTCTGTTCAAAATAGCCTCATAGATTAAAGTATTAGTTTGTGAATTTGATTTGGTGACATAGTAATTGAGAATTCAATCCCTGGGCAAGGTAGTTCAGACTTTGACTCAGTAGAGCAATGCTAAATAAGAACTAGACAAGATATCCCTAAACATGGTCAATAGAATGAGAACAATTTACAGCCATAAAATAGTGTTCATTTCAAAATTCCCTGAAGGTTTACCAACTCAACAAGCACCCAACAGGTCAAAATGTTGTGATGAGGACAATAGTCCAAGTATAAATATTGGGAAGATAAGTTTTTGAACTTTTTATTTTATTTGTTTATTATTAATGCGTTATTTCTTAATATTTAGGTTTTTACTTACAAAGGCTGCTTGCCTTAAAAATGTTATCCTTGAGGTATACCCCGGTCAACGTTTTTTTTTTTTTTTTTTTGTAAAACACAATCTTTATTATATATTGTAAAAGACATCAGAAGATAAATGAAGCAATTGGTATAAAATTATTTAAGTCAAGTCTCGCTCTTATCCTTTTTGAAAAAGGCAAAAGCATGTTAGCTGTCTTTTAAAGACAATTCCAACATGGAATTACTACTGCTTTCACCTAGCTCAGCTTAAATTACTATTACTTCAATACAATTTAGTACATTTGGTTTTTGATTGATATGTTACCTAAGAGAACTAGAAGTCCTACCAGGATTTATTATTGGTGGGCATAATCATAACAACATAAGATATGCAGATGACACTATGTTGATAACAGAAAAGAAACTGCAGGAACTCCCAGACAAGTTAGCAAAGGAAAGTGAGAAGAAAGGACTAAACACCAATTGTAAGAAGACAATGTACAGTTATCAGTAAGAGGGACAGCCTAAGATGTGAACTAAAAATTGGAGACATCAAAATCAAGCAAGTACAGAAAGTTAACAGTCTGGAAACTATTATAACTGATGATAGACAATGTAATGCAGGAATCCGAAGGTACTTTGGAACAGCAAAAGCTGCTTTCCAAAATCTAAAAATATTAAGAAACTGGAAAATTTCATTATAGAAACAAAAGTGCTGAACAGCTTTATAATATCAATCCTCCTTTTATGTAAAGGAATGCTGGAATTACCTCACAGATGAAGAGGGACCTTAATGCAACAGATGTGGTTCTATAGAAATATGCTAAGAATACCATGGACAAAACATGTGAGCATTACAAAAGTGATAATGAGTATTCGTTGACATCATAAAAGTGGCAACAAGTGTTCGTTGAATCATTATTATATATATATATATATATATATATATATATATATAGAGGCCTATTTGCTAGAGGCATTGAATATTTGGGGTTTTGTTTTTATTTTTTATTTTTTTTTTTGGCTGGCAAATGCTTTTTTTTGGAAGCTTTACCAATAGTTTGATTTGTTATCTGTGTGTGTGTGTGTGTATATATATATATATATATATGATTTTAGTCTGTATCAACATTATTTGAGGCAAGAGATGTCATGGTAGAAAATGGAATTGGTGAACTGAATTTTAATTTCAGTTATCTTTTCACATTATACTGATGCCTGAGAAACTTAGGAACCCATTTTTGTATATATATATATGTGTGTGTGTGTGTATTCATTTATTATTAGGATTTTTCCTCTTTTCCAGCTGATTTCAGGTAAATTTTTTTTCATGTACAAAGTCTTAAAGGTTATAGATTTGTTTTGCTTATATACTTATTGAGCTCTTGCTATTGGCTTGCTTTTCCATATTCAATAATATGAAACATAAAGGAATTAGAACATATAATATCAGCAAATCCTGTTAGTAAACAGTGTGGAAACAATCAGAAATATTTCAGAGCAAAATCATAGCAAGAAGACATTACTCCAAATCCTCACAGCATTGTTAGTGCAAAAAAGCAGAATATGAAAATTAAACAAATTCCTCACAAAATGGGGACTCCATCCTCCTTGGAATGAAACCTGAAATGCACACAATCAAAATTGTCAATGCTTTGAAACTACCACATTGTAATTCAGTGAGTTAGCAAAATATTGGCAGGACGTTGTATCACAATGTGAAGACAGCCTTAGTACAAATACATATGTATGGGCAAAGATAAGTTTCCTTGTTCTCACAAGCAGTGATCCATAGCTGTCAGAATACTGACTCTCACTATTTTGTTCACTGAGGGAGGTGCTGCTGCAAAGTTGGAATCACCGGAACCAAGCTTATACCATGTTCTGCCTGAAGAACATAACCTTGAGGAGAGCAACAAATACTCCTCTCTGATTCCAGTCTGACCAGAGAGTCATGTCCGAATCCAGCAGTAATATCACTTGTTAACTTAAGCAGTCTGTTTTCAAAAAAAGATGGTAGAGGAAGACAGATGGCTTTAATCTATTTCTAATTACACAATCAACCACACACGTTAAATATTACAATCATTACATGAGCCACTTCTTTGTGGAACCAATTCCCAATAGGATGCTTCCCCCAATCACTAAAATCTTGTTCAAGTCTAGGCTTAACTGTTACCTTTCCACATATCCCTATAAATTGCACCTCTTACTCTTTAACTCTCTACCTCGAGTGGCTCTTGAGCCTTGTACAGGTTAAAAAAAAAATTTGAGCCACACGCTAAACCAAATCATATTCCCTAATACTTTTTACAAACAAAATTTATAATGGAATTTCTTTTTAGAAATCTCTGGAATTTGGTATAATTCAACATTTCTGTAACATGATTCCCCCTTCTTCATTATGATAAAACTTATAGATTGGGTTATAAGCAAAACTAAACCAATATTAACTGATTTTAGTGAAAAATTCACCTTATAAGATGGTTGAAGAGTAGATTAGCTAAAATGTGAAGAAAAATTTTCTAAAAATAAAAGGAGAAAAAAAAATTAACAAAATACATGCAGATATCTGATATTTTCTAATTTTAGTGGATTGCTGTTATGAAAGTCAAATTTAAAAGATTTTGAAAAAAAATCTGATGCTGTTTTAACCAATAAAATCAGGTAGTTTGAGATAAACACTTCAGAAAGCATCAAATTATTTGTCTGTAAACATTCTCTTAAAATGGTAAATGTAGAAGTCTGTGCCACTCTTGTATCAAGCATTAAAATTCAGTTAAGTACAGTTAGAAATTCCAAGCAAAACAGTTTTTTCCCCCCTAATAATAACTTTTTTTTTTTCTTCTTTTTTTTTTTTTTTTTAAAAAAAAGAAAAATGGCTGTATTTAGATACAGGTAATAGCGTGTAGGTCTTTCAGGAAAGTAATAAGAATTGAAGTCAGTGAAAAGCAGTTTACATGTGTGACTAATTTCCATGTTTGAAAACAAATGCAGAGTTGGACTTGTAGTAAAATCAATAAGACTTCAGTTTTAATGTAATTATTGTCTTGAGTTTCTATGGTAAAAAAATGTTTTTTTCATACAAATATATATCGCAGAATATCTGATAAATATAATTCTTCTTGTTCCTTAGTTATCACATATGTTATGCCCTGTCATTATATAATAGACTTTTTTTTATTGCAAGGAAAGATGGGGGAAAAAAGATATGTTTGGTTTTAGTGTAAGAAAGAAAA
The DNA here is from genome assembly GCA_903632075.3 of Acanthosepion pharaonis. Taxonomy (NCBI): domain Eukaryota; kingdom Metazoa; phylum Mollusca; class Cephalopoda; order Sepiida; family Sepiidae; genus Acanthosepion; species Acanthosepion pharaonis. The sequence goes on along the minus strand of CAHIKZ030005192.1, from coordinate 360,908 downwards.
AGGAATATAGATGACACAATAGCACTCTCATGCATTTAAAGTCTGCTTCAGTGAAATGCAAAACTTTACCAATTTTTTATCTTTTCATTTGTATCCTCTTCTTAATGCAATATATTGTTACAGAGCTGAGTTTAAATTCCAGTTGTGTTTGTTACAGTCACTTATGTGTTATAAAACCCTCACAAGTTTCACTCATGAATAGATATGCACCTTTCGTCAGGACATGCACAACTGGTTATGATCAGGCAGCTGACAAGCAAATCTGTGGTACTAAACAGGCTATTGTATTTATTTATTGATTGTAGCCTATTTTCATTCACCAAGACAAAACATGTGTACAACTCCAATCAATTAAAATTACAAGTCTTGAGAGCCATGCTTCAGGGATCATCAGGGAATTTATTATTAATATTCTACATATCATTATTCTTCAGCTGTGTGTTTTGTTTTCATATGTTATAATAGCAGATGCAAGTATTTAGATTGCAGCCATTCTGCGGCATTATTTTAAACTAGGCGTCAAGGCTGCTAAAGCTATTCACAAAATTTGAAAAGTGGGAGGAAATGGAACAATATTAGACTATATACTACCTAAAACTAGCTTAAGCATTTTAACAGTGGTTACTTATTCCTTGAAATAATTTCAAGGGACAAGTCATCCCCCACATGCCAGAATTAGACAACCATCAATTGCCAATTATTTAAATTTTTTTTTTTTTAAGCGTTTCACCCCAAGCAAGGCAGGAAGCCACTAGCATCCAAGGGTTATAGAGAGTTGGAGTGAGAGCAAAGAGAAGTGATAGAGGAAAGGATGAAGAGAAGGATAGGGGATAGATCAAGGCATCGGGAGACATCAATTATTACATTTGAATAGTTGGAGATTATAGCTATCAGGGAAACAGGAATAGGGGAGGGAGTTCCACAGGCGAGAATTGCGAGATATGAAGCTATTAGAGAAGAAGAGACGGCTACATTTAACAGTTCCAACAGTGAAAATAGAGGAGAACTTGACCACTAGAACTTGAACTCTTTCAAAAAAACTTGGATCATTGAAAGATACTGGATGTAGACTGTTAAATAAGCTTCATGAAAGTAACTTTGGAATAAAAGTCTGTAAACATCAGCTTCAAAAATATACAGAAGCTCTCAAGTTTAAAAAATAAAATACTTTTGATACACACTAATCTTTTGTTTTGAAAGATCTATAAATACATGAGGTAATAATTTTTAGGCTTGATTGGGTTAACATGAAATCACTTTACATAAGAAAATTCATGGCAATGCATAAATAGGACCCATAAAAGAATGTAACTAGACATTGTAAGATATACCAAATATATAAGGGCAGCCTTAGTAGTACCTACCATAGGTATAGATAGTTACCTAAACATTAAAGATAATAAATACAGGTATGGGGAAGTTGGGAGAATTTAAATTAAGTTTTTATTTTACAGAAAGAAAAAAATGCTAACAAAGTGTAGAAATGTGTTACATGTCTTCTCTCTGGCCCTGAAAAGGAAAGCTAGTGGATGCTAAAATGTTTGTTTTTATTATCAAGTTCAACATTTCATGTTGCAACAGTCTGTCAAGCAAGCATTTTCTCATGACTACCCAGAACTGTCTTTTGTACAGCTAAAGACTCTATTGTCTAGCCAGTAAGGGTCACATGACCAGCTAAGCATGGCACATACTAATTATGGAAGAGGAAAGAAAGTTAATCCAATAATGCTGCCATGTTGTAAGTTATTTGAAAGTTTTTAATTGGCAGTGTCGGGCGTCTGACAGACTTTTTGGTATTTGTTGACAGTGGTAATGTTATTGGTTTAATAGGTTATCAGTGCTTTTTTTCCCCACCCATATCAAGTGAGGTATGTGTGGGGATTAATGGGATACTTTTTGTAAAAGCTCATAAATTATATTACTTTTGTCTTATTGGCAAAATTGAGTAATTATTTTCTAAGCAATTTATGTAACTGGTGATAGTAGTTTCATTTCTGCTAATCATTTCATATAAAATAGCAAATACTAAAATCATTTAAGTAAGCAAATACCCAAATTTCTTGTCATGTACAAAGGCTTTATTGAACTTTTGCTCCTAACAGTCATTCATTTGAATAATTATATAATATCACCAAATTTTAGCAGTGAAGATGATGTAAGTAAATCATATTTTATTTATTATTTTATTTTAGTACACAGTATTTTTAGACAAGGTTTCATCAATTTTATGACTACATTTTGTAACTTTTCAATTAGTAAATTTTTATGCATTGAAAATAAAAAAATATTTTCAGTAATTAGAAATTAATGTAAGTCTTTCTGATTGAACATCTCTGTTTAATATAAATGCATAGCTAATATATAAGAAAATGGTTGTCAGTGGTTTTAATAAGAATTAAGTGTCATTGACCGAATGATGCTATTTACTTTGCTGTATTTAATGTAAAGTTATTTAAGATTTTTGTTTGATTTGAAAGAAAACATTTCTAAATAAAAGGAACTATAAATGTATAAAATAATTTTAATTAATTTTTATTTTTATATACTAAAAAATAAAAGAAGAAAGTATTTTTCTTAAGGATATCTAAACCAAGTCAGGTGGCTATAAGAAGAAATTTGTAGTGACTATGAAAGGCTGAATGAATAATGGCAATTTCAATCAGTAAACAAAATTTAAAGACAAAATTACAAGACATATTTTCTGACCAATCAAAATGCATTGCTGAAATTCCAGTTTTTTAACTCTTTGTGGGAGGCATTTATGAGTGTTTTTTTTTAAAGAGATCCAAATAAGTAAATTCAGATTGTTCACTGAGCTGTCTCTCAGCTACTTACCAAGATATGACCATTCATCTATCAACAACAGGTCTGAGAGTTCTACTCTGACCACACACACACATACACACACTATACACCTTGGCATGGCAAATTTACAAACTTTCTTTTATATACAACTATATGGCTATGCAGTAAAACACAAATATATCATTAAGAAACTGTATTCTATATAAGTGACCATTTCGGTCATCTAATAATAACTGGTTGCTCATTTCCAAGTATGCCCACCTGTTCTGGCACATTTGCATTTCTGTAACACCCACGGAATTAAATGCTGGTTTATACTGCAACAAAGTTGAGTGGACCTCAGTTACAGTTAATAGGAGAATTTTTAACAGGGCCAGAACACTCAGTGGTTATTGTTCCCAAATTTAGGAGCCTAAATCCTAGTATCTCGAGAGGCTGCTCTGATCAACAGTTGTATAATATTGGGGTCCTTGCAGTGCCATGTCATGCATAGAAGGGTGTCCCTGCAAGCACCTGGTGAGAAACCCTGAGGTCACACTATGTTACAGTCTGCATCAATTCTCTTCCTGCACATATTACATTAGGCGATCAACTGCTGCTACTATCCTAGGCCTTTACTTACCAAAATAAAACATCATTACTATAAACAACCAAAGATATAAACCTAAATGAACTCAACAAAAAACACCAAAACCTCTTAACCTTTCTTTCTCCAACATTTGTGATATTTATACCAACTTCTGCAGTGTGGAATCATTCCTCTTCAAAAAGTCTCTGGACATCCTAGCTGTCTGTGAAACTAATGTTAACTCTTCAATCTTCTCTGATTCCTGATTCAATTTCATTCCTTAGAAAGGGCTCTAATTTCCACATGGATGGCCTGGGGGTTTATGTCTGCAAACATATCCCACTGGGAACTCTCTCTCGACTCACCAGACCATTCTTACATGTGCCTTCCTCTCAAGACTGCTGCCTGCTAGATATTATTTCCAATAATATAGACAAGGCCATCTCCTTTCACCTGTTTACAAATATATTTGTGTTTGGTGACTTTAGTACCCACCATACCAGATAGCTTAAACACACTGTCACTGACCTTGCTGGCATCCAAACCCTTAACTTCTCAATCTCTCACACAAGTAGATGACTTCTCCATGTGATTCCCCAGTAACCCTGACAAGCACATTCTCTTCTCAATCTCTTTTTAGCAGTATCACTGACTCTTATCATGCTAACAGCTTTGCCCTTTTGGGAATTTTAATCATGTGGTTGTATCTGTAAATGTCTCCTTCTGCTTCCTCGCCAGTCAAGCGCCTTCTACCAACAGAATATCTTTCTGTTATCAACGAGTAGATTGTAACTCGTTCCATGATTTCCTTTGTGACGTCCACTGAAATGAAGTTTTTAATCATCCTGTTCAAAAATGCGCATATGAGGTCTTGTCCCAGGTGAAGCTTGCATCGATGCTTTCATTCCATCAATGAAATACCAAGTTAAACTGCATTCATCTCCTTGGTTCTCACCTGCATGCTTAGCTGCTATAGCCCACAGGAATCCCTTCTTCCAGCTGTACCAGAGAGACATGTCTGATTGCAACAGACATTTCTTTGTCTCTGCTTGTAACAAGCATGTCCTCAAAGAAGCGAAGTTACTGTTTGCTGATAGAATGAAACAATGTATAGCATCTTGTAAGTTTAATTCTTGAGATTATTAATAGTTCTGCAAAAGTGTGCTGAACAGCAGCAGATCTACAATCTCTCTCCTATTCAATGAATTCAAAGTCCTGTCATCTACAGCATGTAAGATTGAATGCTTTTCTTGGAAATTCTCTTCCAACTCAATGCTCTACTCATCTGGAGTACCCATACCTGATTCCCCCAATAGAACAGAGATCCTATTGAGTGATATGAGCATAACCCTGTCACTGATCTCAGACATCATTTCTAAATTAGACTCCCATAAGGCAAGTAAAGGTGACAGTATCCCAGCCATCATTCTAAAGTAATGCACCCCTGAGCTGGTACCAGCCCTCTCCAAACTCAAATGAGGCAACTATTGCCTCACTGCTTCCGGCTTTAGAAGCTTGTTAGAAGTCCTCTGTAGTTCCTGTTTTTAAAACTCTGTAGAACCTTCTGACTCCTCTATCGCACTATTAGTCTCCTACTGCTTTTCAGCAAATTATTCAAGGCTTTAATCAATGCTAAAGTGGTTAAGCATCTTACCTCTTACAACCTATTCTCTGACAAACAACACAGCTTCTGTTTTGCCAGATCTACTGTAACCATCACTGAATATGTATATCAAACTCTCGATAATAACAGTGAAGCCCGAGTTGTGGATCTTGATATCTTGAAGGTGTTTGACAGGGTTTGGCATGCTGGTCTTCTACGTAAGCTCTAGGGCTATGGTATTAAGGGATGATTATTTGTTTTAATTCAATAAAATGAAGGTTGTTTTGAATGGGCTCACTTCCAGATCCGGAATGCAGGTGTTCCCCAAGGCTTTATCCTGGGTCCTCCGCTGTTTCTGATCTTCATCAATGATCTCCCTGATGTCATCAGTTCCCAACTAGGCATTTATCCTGATGACACTACCATTTACTCTTGTCTCAATAGTGAATCTGCCCAAGCTGACAAAGTTAACCTGGCTGCTGCTCTTAAAAAGGACCTCCAATCTATGGTTAACTGGGGCAGGAAATGGCTTGTAAGTTTTAATGCCTCCAAAATGAAACTGTTCATAATTAACCATCATCAAGAATGGCTGATGCTAGATTCATGGAACGCAACACACTGTGGCTTCTTGGACTCATGTTTTCAATTAACTTGAAGTTTAATGACTACATCAAATCAATAGCTGCATCTACTGCAAGGAATATTGGGTCACTGTGTGTGCCAGAATGTTATTCTTGTCAAAGTCCATCTTGCATAGTTACAAATCTACCATTTGTATGTACATTGAATACTGTTGCCATATCTGGTCTGGTGCACCTTTAGGTTCTTGACAAAATCCAAAGAAGAATCTGCAATGTAATTGATCCTGGCTTGGCATCTCGACTTGATTCTCTTTCTCACCAAGGGAAGTGGCTTCCCTCTGTCTTTTCCACAATTATTTTCATGGCTACTGCTCTGGTGCCTGATAATGACAATCTTCAAAAATTTAAATTCAACATCAATTGCCATCTATCTTCTTGAACCCTGTTCAGCTTTTATCCTTTCCTAGGTTCTCCTTACTCAGTCTATTCTCCCACCTTGACTCTCTGTAACCCCCTGCATACCAGTGGCTTTCCTGCCTTACTTGGAGAGAAATGATTAAAAAAAAAATGAAGTTGATTAGGTTGTTTTTGTTTAAGGGTTTACAATCCTAATACTAGGTTTGTTACTGCCATCTCCAAGGCAATCAGAGATATAATTAGAAAGAAAAATAAACCCAATACCAATTCAAATGATGGGATTTATCAAATAAATTGTTTACAATGCAAAAATGTTTATGAGAGGGAGACATTATGTGATTTAAGTCTGCATCTATGAACACAAGAGAGAGACTTGCATTTGGACAAACAATCTAACTCTCCCATTTTGCATCAAAATGATGCTGGACATAATTTTGATTTCAATAATGCCACCCTCATTAAAAAAGAACATAATTCTTTAAGGAGAAAATGAATTGAAAACTTAGTAACATTATTACCAACTATAAACACATGCCTAAAACATTACATCATCATCTTTCTTTGAATCCATTCTTAAAGAATCTAACTTATCTAATACAAAGAATACATTCTTAAAGAGGCCAGCCATAAATTAGAAGAATCTTGTGACCCCACTGCTGCATGAGTTGACTGCACAAATGTGAAGATAAAACTCCCACTAGACAGACACATACACACAATTACAAATACATATTACCATCCAATGCCCATTTAGACATACAAGAATTTTCACAAACCTACATACACATAGCATTATCTATGGTTTTAAGACATGTGACATGTCTGACTAATGAGAACTGACCAAAATATTATTGAAACTACCAGTGTTTTTTGTATTTTTGTCTGTTTTCTCTCAATATCTGAAGAAGATTTAATAAAGTGAAACATGTTAGATATGTTTCCTATTTGTTCTTTTATTTTATCATCCTGTCAGATTCTGATCCATATTTGATCTGCATTTGAACTTTAACTAATATATATATATAATAATTTTCAGATATGTTTTGCATTCACAAATATGAATGTGTCTTTCATGATTTGCTCTACCTGATAATGGCATAGCAGATGCTCATTATTGGTTATATTCATAAAAGTAAAAGGAACTTGTTCACCTTCACTCTTTGTACCAGTATGACATGACAGTGACATGTGTATATGTCCATACATTAGTCCACATCCACTTTTAGAGTGAAGCAATTAACTGATGTTGCTTTAGACATACTTCAATGCACATTAGAACCCTATACTATAGGTTCATTTTTTTAGCATACAATTCTTGCAAGCCATTAACAGTTTGATCTTCACATGCAATTAAGTTATTATGGTCTTATGTCAGACTAAACTGAAAATAAATACTGACTTAAGTGTACATTAACCATTACTGGTTCTGTTGAAAACCAAGTCATTATTACTAAATTCCTCATCAAAATTGGAAATGGGTAGCAAATCCTTCCAGATATTCTTAATTCTATCAAAATTCAATCATCAGTCAGTGAAAAATCAGAAAATTATTAACTAATTTCAAAGCATGCCACCTCGACATGGAAGACACAGTTTCTTCAAATGACATTAATATATTTGGTTGGGAACATGTATTTGGCTCAACAAATCTGGCCATTGATCTGGAAAGTGTTAATCAAACTTTGTTCCAACTGCTAAGTGTTTATTTATTTATTTTTTTTTTTTTTTTTCTTTTGATTTGATCAATCTCCAAGGATAATCTTTTGTACAAAAGGCTGAAATTATTCAGAGCAGCTTGTAGTCGGGGAAAAATATTTTGATTAGTTGAATCTCTATGTGCTGATGGTGATTCCCCAAAGATTCCAGTCTGTATAGAGAAAAGAAAATAATCATAAGAACAGTAATCATTCATATGTCACACAGCTTCTGCTTCTTATATTAATGTGAAATATTTTCTGCAAATTTTTTTTTTTTTTTTGGGATGTCCCCAGAGGTCATAGTGAGTATGAAATTAAGGTTAATTAGTTGTCTCAAATTAGGAGGGGGAGGAGAATTATACACACATACAAATATTTGTAAATAGCAGCTTTTCCTTATATATATATATATATATATATATATATATATATATATATATATATATATATATATTTATTTTTTGTCAGAAATTCTTCAGATTTCACAAATAGTTAACTAAGAACCCATCAAAGATGGTAATAACTTCATATTAGATACTTAGTTATTTGTTAAAGAAGAATGAGTATGTACATGTGTACCTTGAAGTTTTGCTGTTAATGTTTCTGGTGATTCAAAATTAGAATTGTATGTTTCCAAAATTGACATGATTAAAGGTTAAGAAGTCCTAAAACATAAAAGAAGATTTTTTTTTTCTGGCTCTATCATGCACTTGCACTTAGAATTCTCACCTCTATTGAATGACTCACTAGTTTTGTTCAGCTTATTTAGTAAAAATAGAAGACCAACTGGTTGTTGAATTTGGAGAGTGTTTCTTTGATTCAATCATTTAATTTTCCAAAAGAAAAATCTTTCCAACCACAAGTTATGTACAGCTTTTGATGTAGTTTATTTCATTTGGACTATGATCTCATTCATTGCACTTTGTGATAGGTGATGAAAAGTGAATATTTTATAACAATTTGTTTAAAAAAAAAATATGGTTTAGCAGGTACTTAAGCTTATCTGGAAGTTACACATTAAAATGACTAACCAAGCTAGTGCAAATGATTTTTCAACATTTGATTTGGCTGTTTCTAATATATTGGCCATCTTCTCTCTGCTGTATAATGTTGATTATTCTCAAGTAATCAGTCAGTTTGATTGCTGTCAACAATATTTGACATTTTACTATGCATAATTTTTTGGGGTTTATATTGCAGTTTGCTGTTCTTAAAAAAAAAATCATATGTCAAAAATATTGCTTTTCTCCCTTCCAGCTTGAATGCTAGAATCAATAATCAGACATATGGCAATTTCGACAAAATGCTAAAAAAAAATTGTACACTGCCATAATTGGTCTCAGAATACAATTGTGATCTTTTAAGATATTTAAAACTAAACATTCCTAATAACTGACAACAAAACAACTTTTTTATCAACCTAATATATATATATTTTTTTTCTACAAAAGTATTTTGTGAAATCAAAATATATTCTGATAATAATAGCAACTTTAACAAACTAATTTTTATTTTTTAATAATTCTTATGAAAGATTTGTTGTATTAAGGTTTAATTTCAGATGAAGGGATGTTATCAGGGATTGGAGCTAGAAACTTGCTATGATTTTTTTTCTGATATCCTCTCAGGACATAGGTAATCATGACTCTCCACAGATTCTTTTTCTTTATTATCTGTGAATTGCCATGTATTTTTGAGAAAAATAGTTGCATGTTTCCTGTTGCCTTTTTCATAGTTTAGAATTAAAAGCTTTCCTTCTTGACTGGTTGCCACCCAAGGCTAGAAAGCCCTGTTATTTGCTAATTAACCTATAGCTGGGGGAGAAGAACTGAATTCATGCCCTTTCTCAAAGGCATTCATGCAAATGTGAACAGAAGAGATTTGACTGGAATTTGAACTTTGCTTGTCATTTGCACTTTCCATGTGAATAACTGTCATATTAACTGCACATCCCCTGTTTTAAAAGCACATTTTTAATATAACATCTAATGTAAAATACATAGATATTCTAGAAGGTTTTGTTTAGGTACATAGAAAAGAAAATTAGAAAGAAAAGAAGCAATTATGTTTTTTTTGTTTTTTTTTAATTAAAATACTCTCAAATAAACTATTCGTATAATTTGTAAATGACATAATTGCATAAATCTCGTCAGTGTCTGAAGCTTGTTTTCAAGTTGAAATAAAATCCAATAGTTCCCAAATGAATATCACAAAATGGATTGGAAAAAATAAAAAGTATAATTAAAGATAAATTAAAAATAATTTGGGAATATAATGTGACATGGAAATTTTGCAACAGGAAAATAGTTGTGAATAATATAGCATCAATATATGTTTTTTATAAATCCTTACATATTCCATTGATCTTATCCAATAATTATATGCTAAGGTTGTTGAAGTTTGATGCAATTGCTTACTCACTCCTGGCATTGCAGTTTTACATGACTGATCTACTGTGATAAAAATGTGAAATATTTACATGAAATTGTGACTTTCATTTTCTTCAAGGAACATACAAAAATACAAGTATTTATTAAAATAAAATTTAGGGGATAAAGTCCAGTTAAGAAATGCTGTTCAATGAAGAACACTGTTGGTAGCTATAGTGTTTGAGAAACACTAACCTAAGGTCTGTATTCTTGCACAGATATTCATTTTCTCACTCGTGCTTTCGTTAAAACCAATATTTTAATACCAACTTTTCAAATCCTGACAAACTTTTGCATCTGGGAAGTTTGACCCAACACCATCATCCCACTCTCGTTTCTCTATCTTACTTTCTGCAAGATTAATTTACTCTTCGTATATATCAATATAGAGGTAGAAAAAAACATTGCTTTTTGGAGTAGTCAGCTGTTTGGGAGTGGGATGTAAATATGCTACTATGTCTGGGACTCAAGCCCTTTTCATAGATAGGCAATGCATTGTTTGTCTGTATGCTGTCAGTCATTTTCCATTTACTTCTGTCTCATTGCACTGTTTTCTTCAATAGTGAAATCAATACAAATTTATGAATATAGTTTTAAACAAGTTCAAGAGAAAGTGGTAAAAAGGTTTTAAGAAGTAACTAGTGATAGTCACTTAGGAAACGCCTTTTATTTTTTTCTTCTTGTCTACATTTGAAAAGTTAGTCTGAAGTTCTGTCTTATGATGGTATATATTTTAGAATTAAAGGACAACAATGAGGACTTAATTTTAGTTCAGATATTGTTTCTATATCAATTGTTGGAGTACATTGTTTTATAAGTACAGATACTTGACTAAAAAGATCAATCTGCTGTTTTAACAAAGTCAATGTTGAGCAGTAGAAATATCACATAGCAATAACACTTGGTTTTAAAATCTTCAATGATATTATCATTCAATTCAAATTGTTTAATTAGAAATATATCTTCTCTTATTAATTCTGGGCCAGTTCATCTTATAATTGTTGATGTATGTTATGATGCTCAGATCATCTTGTTATAGTCGTATGTTATGATGCTCAGATCATCTTAAATAAAGAAACCTTTGATGTAACTTGAGCTTACATCCAGTGTCACTGATAGATTTGCTGAAACATAATCTCAAAGTCTACTTCTATATTTCTGATCCACTCTGCCATTAAATCACTGATTTAACAGTCAGAGAAGTTGATCTGAGGGGTAATTTGTGAAAAATTTCTTTAGACAAATTCTGAGAAGAAGCCTTTTTATAATTAATTTTGACTATTTTATCTTGCATCTTACTGTTCCTTTTTAATTGCAACATTCACATTGTTTAGTCGTCTACAGATATCAAGTGAGTAGAATAGATTAAAAAGAAAATATCTTGAGCAGGATTTTGTACTCTGCAAAAGTTATTTCATTCTTGCTGCTTAACACATTTACTACCACAAGATGCATATGTGCATCTTGTAGCTTGCATCTAGAACATGTGTGTCCATTTGACAGTTTTTCTATAATGTTTTGCCTATATTGTTTTATTATTTCACTAAATAACAATAAAATCCTTCTTGTTTTTTTTTTAACCTTGATTTTTTTATATATAAAGAATATACTTCACAAAAGAAGAGAAGGAAAATTATATTTATGGAGAAGACAAATCCTGATGTTGTTGTTACATTGTGGAGCAAAAAAAAAAAGTGTTCATGTCTTTTTTTTTTTTTTTTCTCTATGTCTGAATAGAACAATTAACTAGCAGGTGTCCTGGCAAAGAAAGTGGAGGTCATCCCAACAAGATCAACATAAGTGTTTAAATAAATCCAACTCTCTGGCCGATATAATGTATATTATATTAAGAATGCATAAGCAGATATTGCAACTGTAGCGATAGCTTTGGGGTAAAGCAGGAGAACAGTGAATGACATGTCTTGCCCTTTTCTGGTTGAAAAGAATTCTTTTAAAAAAGCCAATTGCTAAAAGTTCCTGCATGCTATAAATATAATCTCAGATAAATAATGCCTGACTACTCAGATCTGACCACACCCATCTGCTAGGGGAACTAGCCAATCCTTTTTGCAGACTATGCTGAGTTTTCTTGGAGAGAGCATATAATCTAGTCTGATCAATTTTTTGGAACAAGGCCAAAATCATTAGATATACATTATCACAAAAGATAATGAATGTTAGGTATGCTTTTGACTCTTGATCTGTTTGTGATCTTTGGCCTTCAATGTTAAGTCGACTTAGAAACTAAAACTGAAAGTAGCTTTCAGATTAAATATTTAAGTCTTTTTTTTTTTTTTTTTTAATGGATTCTTTATAAATTTGTTGCTTTGTTAGTCAAACTACTTTTCAGTTTTAGAATTGTAGTACTTGAAAACAATATAGCTTCAAGTAAGACTTGAACTTCCTCAGAATATTGCCAGATGATATATTGTTTAGGCTACAAGTCCCCTTAGATTAAGTTAGCATTCTCCTCCCGCCCCACTGAGATTACTGCCACTATCATATGATTCTGGTTTTATTCAATTATTCTATCATTGACTACCTTAGAGTATCAGTATGTTTAGAGATTCTTCTTGTTCAAATTAAAATAGAAATTCAGAAGAAATAATTTACTTCAGAAGGGAATAAGACTTGTCATGTCATTATTCTTGCACAACCTCCCAAACTTATTAAACCATTGACCTTTCTATGAAATCTTTTTTTCTCTCATTGACCCGTTTGGCATATGCAAAAAATAAATGTTTAGATTTCATATATATTTATGAGAAGGAAACTATATAGTAAGACCTGTTGGATTGTAGTTCTGTGTCCCTTCCCTATTGTGACTATTGTTTATAAAATATAGACATGTATTTCTTGTGAAATAGACTGCATATGAATAAATAAAATGTACATGGAAATAAGTTTGTGATTCCAAGTAATAATAAATTAGTATCACTATTAGATATGATTTTGTTTTTTTTTAATAAAAGAAAGCAAAAATCAAACTAAGTCAAATGAAAACAAAACAACAGAATGAAATGAAAATATAAATATGCATGCACTTTTGACTAAAAACAAGTAGATGAGATATCCCTAGACATGGTCAGTGGAATGTTGAGTCTACTCCCATAGATTAAATAAAGGGTTTAGTTTTGAATTCCTTGTAGGTTACTGAGATTGATATACACCTTTTTTTAATTGTTTTTTTTTTTTTTTTTTTTTGAAAATCTTTGTCCAATACAAATTGTAGCATCAAATCATGTAGGGAGCCACTAGTTTGGGAGAACTGTGATGAAGGGGTAGAGAAATTGGAAAAGAAACAAATTTCAACACATGGAAGAATTTTACATACGTATATGTATTTATATGAAGAATAACATAAATTAAGAATGAAAGAAAATATGTTTGCGTGTACATGTATAATTAAAAAAGGAAGAAAAATATTTATAGACTTTGCTGTTAGAAAGTGTGTGTGTCACATGACTGGATTTGAAATTTAGGAGTTGGCCACCCATCCAGGGAAAGAAATTTCCTCAGAGGTAATGAAACACATCCTGTACTTACTACATTCTAAAAAGAGAGGAGGAAGAGAGAGCTTATGTCTTTCCTTTTATATCGCTAACAGCCATGTCATCTAGTGGGCATTTTAGCAGGCAAAGTGGTATAACACCCCAAATGCTAATACAACACAAATAACTAGTCCAAGATATTTTCTTTTACGATCTTGTCTATGACAAATAAACCAGTTATGATCAACACAGAAGGGACATTTTATCACAAATTTTTCTTATGTGCAAGCTGCTTCCCAGTATTTTTTTTTTTCATTTTCATTTTCATAGAAGGAATTATACACTTGTATTTATTTTATAAAATTTAATGAGGGAAGTATTTTTCTTTATCTTTTCTGAAATTTTTTTTTTCATTCTCTTTGCAGTCACTGTTTATAAAAGCTCAGGAATACCAAATGATGGAAAACTGGCAAGGAGTAATTGACACTATTGAACCTGCAATTAATGATTTCATCAAAGAAGTTGATAACTGTGAACTTTTATGTGAAGGATCATATGACCATGAAGCATTCCCTGAATTTATAAATGCTGTAGCAGGTAAGTATGATCAGTAAATGATCATTTCTAGCTCCTTATCACCTCTCTCTCTCTAATATAATATATATATATATATATATATATATATATATATATATATATATATAATTACAAGTAAAAGGTTTGTCACTTAGTTGATTGATGCTACTTTCAGCATCCTGACTCCAGAATTTCATAAACGAACCCTCTGGGAATCACTCCATCCACTCGTCAGTTGACTCTTTATACTTCTTAATTTTTCTTTTTACATACACTTTTCATTGGTGGAATTTTTCGTTTTGTTTTTCTGTAGAGTGTGTGTTTTCGCCCATCTTCACATATATGATTATGTGTAGGATGTCATGGTCATTTGTTCTTTTTGTTTGTTTTTACTTTACACTCACTCCTTATTGGTTTTTCACTTTTACTCTATTTTTTTTTGTTGATGTCGACAAAAAGCCGTTAACTCGTGTCTATGGTTTAATAAATTTTCATTATTTAGAAACTTAATTATGTGTAGTTTTTCATGTAGGCATAAAGGTCATGGGTCATCCCAGGTTTTACAAGTTCTTGTTCTATTTATTATTTTCCATTTTACTTTTGGTGTTTTATTCATTTCTTTTAAATGCCAAAAATATTTGGATAGAAATGTCTGATTACTACTTCCGATATTATTGAAGAAGCTTTTATGCTTTTTATTTTATACCTAATTCTAAATTCATTCTTCGTTGACCCAATGTATATCCTATCAGTGTTAGGACTCTCAATGGATGAGATAGTGCATTGGTATAAAATTTATTAAACCATAGACATGAATTAACGGCTTTTTGCCGACATCAACAAAATTTCGCATTAAATAATTAGCATAAAAAAAGTCAAATCTCATAGTTTAATAAAAGGCTAAAAAGCTCAACCCAATCATTAAAGGGAAAAATCCTTTATGAAGTCTTCAAAAAAACAAATTGTAGCTCAGTGCAATGTGTTTATATATGAAACAGCCCATTGAAAATAAATAAATAAACAAATAAAATAAACAAAATTATCCAGACACTTAACAACATACAATGGTGCCAAAACCTATCTTTCTCTGTGAATGAACAGACGATGTACATACAAAAAATACATAATTTGCTTTGAAATAGACACCCCACCCTACCTCAGTTTGACCTCTCCCTGAAGGTGACTGATGACTGATATGTGGATAAAAATGGTCTCCCCAGCCGTTTCCATAGTAACAAATGAACACGCTTATAACGATACGTAAATTTCAAAATTGGTTTTTCCTAAATTTTCGCTTGAGGATGAAATAGGGCTTGTTACTTTAATTCAATTTAATTTTAATAATTATATTGATGGTTTCGGCTCTCGTTTTTGAAACATGAGAACTCTTATGTACCGAAGAAATCATATTTTTAAAAAAAAAATTATAATCTAAGCTCTACTTCTGTATGGAGCACTGTTTTTTTAAAAATAAAAACAAAAATACTAAAGAACCCTGGATTATTTACCTAACGTGTTCTTTCCTATTTTTCTACATACCTGCACACATATATACCAGCTCCTAAATTAAGTTCGAGCACTCTGAACCTTTATTTTTAAAATAAGAACTTTAAAAATATGGAAAAAGTTACATTCCACACACAAACAAATGGAATTATTTTGTCAAACTATATATATAAAATGGACTCTCCCATTGGTTTTGGCGTATGAGGATCTGACAGCTTATTAATTCAGTTATGAAAGTTTGTGCAATAATCTTAAGTGGCATTTAAGACCCGCTAGTGATTTACAAAGGAGGCCACACACACACACATATATATAGTTGAATTGATATGAGTTTGTTAGCTCTATCATTGATATTGAGCACTTTCCAAGTACCACATATATATATATATATATATATATATATATATATATATATATATATATATATATATATATGTCTAATTAAATGGCTTAGACATGTTTGTTTATTTTCAATAATATCCTTTTGTAATCACATATAAGCTTTCTTGTTTAATGATTAAAGTGAGCAAGGATGGTACCATAGTTGTATTTATTTATTTTTATTTTTCTGAGTACTTTCGATATATTCCAATATCTTCTTCAGGGTTATGATGGCCAAGACAAATAGTTGTGTGGTGTCTAAAATAGATTTTAACTTGTGCTATTGAAGTTCCATTCTTTGACCACAAAAATGATATATATGTACAATGTGGTGATGTTTTCATGGGTTCAGTTCTAGGTCCAACTTTTAGTAACATTTATATGGCTAACCTTGAAAATAATTTTAGTAATTTAAAAAAAAACAAAAAATCTTCCATCTGCCTAATATATGTTGACGATATCCTCATCTTATTAAAAAAACCTGATGAAATACATGAACTACAACAAGAATTAAAAAAACAAAAGTCCTTAAATTCACAAATTAACAATAATAAATTCCTTTTCTTGATATATTGATAGACAGCTATAATAATACATTCACTACCTCTCCATATAAAAAACCTACTAGAATATAATTAAGAGTGCATGAGTTTAAGAGTGAATGTCCTAAATACCGACAAAATAGGTATTATACAAAATTTAATAAACCACGCTAAAGTTAACTCATCTACAGAAAAAATTTTCCACACTGAACTAGAAAAAATTAAACTCTTATTAATAATTACTTTCTTAACTACATTCATGAACAAATAAGACAATCTATTACAATTCTTAATATAAATCAAATAGAGCATAATATGTCCTCAAATCTAAACATGTTAATCTTTTATATCGTAATCAGATGCATTCTAAATATAGACAAGATGAAAAAATCTTAAAAACCTCATAAGTACTAATATATCCCCAGAGATCCCAGTAAAAAAAATAAAATTAATTATATACTATACAAATAACTTAATTTAATACAAATAACTTTATCATCTGTAATAACTTCTCCCCACCAATTGGTGTATTGCAGAAAACCAACACCATATATCAATTTAAATGTCCCTTGGGAGATTGCATCTCCAACAAAAAAAGCTAAATGTATATGTTGGTCATTCTACAATAATGTTATCAAGATCGCTCACTCTACACATGCATGATTTAATGTCCATTTACATTAAGGTATGTTTTGCAATCTTAGACTTTTTAATATCATGCCATGACATCTTTTTCATTCTTAGAACTCTTATACCATCCAACGTTATTTGTGGTTCCTGAGTGCATGTAATATCACTTTTGGCTTCTGCTCTTCTTTTCCATGACAACCACTAATATCTCTAATTTCACGAGTCCTTTACTATTGTAAAAGTATTTCTGACATATAAACATATTATAATTTATCTGTTCTGTTATTCCGCACCTTTTGACTTTTATTGTCACATAATAATCCCAATGAGGTTGTTGATTGCATTCATTAAACACTATCCTCTTGTTGAAACAATATCTTAAACTATTTTTAATATTATTATTTTATAATAAAAATTATTGATATTCTTCATTATTTTAACCTTCTAAACTTTTTTGTCATATCTAATTTCAGCACATTTTTTTTTTCAAAAATACTTTTAAAATCACCCTCCCCTTAAAAAAACAAAAAAAAAATCAAGATTGTTTTAATTTTCCCTACTGAGTAATGTTAGACATTATGATAAACTATATTTTTCATAAAAAGTAATATCCAAATATCATAAGGTTTTTACTTTTTATCACAAATGTCATTGAAAACATCAGAAAAGTGTTAAGAAAACATAAATTTGTTAGCAGAGGCAAGGGTTTTTTTTCTCCTTTAGAAAGGAAATGTGCTTATCAGAATTCAATGTAGGAATTTAATTCAGTATCCTTCTCATAAGTTGTAAAAATTACACTAACATTTAACCAAGAAAAACAAAAACTTTATTATACTTTACTCTTCTTTACAGTTTCTGATTGTCACAATTAGACAATATTATGCACTAGCTTAAAAGCTGTCCTACATTAATATTAGATACTAGCCTAAAAGTTGCCCAGACATTTAAGCTATTTCTTGTGGAGGGCTCTTGATTGGGTCTTCATTATAATAGGTAGGGAGCAGTAGAGGCTATAGGCAACAAGGAACTATAGAACTCCAAACTGATCGCTGCATTTAAGTATTGCATTAATATTTAAGCTTACCTTTTAAAAGTTCAACGGTTAGTCTTCTGCTGCCACTTAATGACAATTTGATGTACATAGGTCTTTACTTTTCAGTATCTGTCTAAATTTCTGAGATTTTGTATTATGGACACTATTTACATTATTTGGACTATTGTCCTCATCTTTGTCGCCATATTTATTACAATGTTTCACCCATTGCACGCTCTGGCCTTTTTCAAGTGGTTGGAATGTCGAACTGAACCCTTTATTTCGCTCACTGGGGTAGACTGTTCTAGTTCCATGTGCTATGTCTTTATTCACTGTGCCATGTGTCCTTGAGGACACATGCCACAGTGGATAAAGGAATTGGTTAGATCCAGTGACAGGATCCAAAGAGTGTGAGTTCAATACCCGGTTAAGGCAGTGGAGAACTTGGAGAGGGGAATTAACAGGAGATAACTGATAACTGACATCCATTAAACATGGCACGTGGAACTAGAACAGTCTACCCCAGTCAGCAAAATAAAGGGTTCAGTTTGACATTCCAACCTCCTGAAGAAGGCCAGAGCGTACAACAGCCGAATAAATATGATGACAAAGATGTGGACAGTAGCCCGAATAATTCATTCAATAAAATATCAATATCACTTTTTTTTTTTTCTTTGCAAATTGCAAGTAGCTAAAGAAACAAAATGGCTCCTTTAACAACAACAATTTTTTCTCAACTAGATTTTGTATAGCTGGTCATAGATGTCGGCTGAAGACTTAAGACATCAAAATTATTTATTCAGATCAGAATTTTCAATGAAGTTGTTTTTTATTTTTGTCCAGTATGCTCTTGGCTTTAGTGATTTGGAGTTTTGAAATAGGCGCTGTGATCAGAAATAATCATTTTTCAAATTTTTTTTCATACAGCTATAGATTAGATTAAGCACTTCAGATCATGAATGCAATTAATATAGTGTGTGTGTATAATGTATGTATAAAGGAAAGACATTAGGAAAACTGCAGTTTTAGCCAATGCATTTCATCCAATGTGGACTTTTCAGGGCAAAAAAATGAAATGAGTTTATTGAAACACAGTATCTATAAACAACAAACAAAATGTCATTAGCAACTAGAATTTAGAAATGCTATTGTATATTCATATGGTCAATTACTTTGAAGAGAATATTTTCACATGTAAAAATATTCCCAGCTAAAACTACAGTTTTCCTATTCTCTTTTTTTCTTTATACATATTGTCTTTTTCTACAGGTTAATTCTAAGAAATTTTTACATATATAATATATATCTGTATGTATATAATCTTGATTTTGAAAGTGTAATTGATGAGTAAAGTGTATTCTAACAGTGATGAGTTTGAGTTGTGACAATATTATTCCTCATTTTAATTGGATATTCCTGCATCTAAATTACATTTGTTTGTAGGTAGTGCCAGTTACTGTATTGAGTCATCACTTCATGGCTTTTTTCCAGACTAAGCTAAATGTGTGGCACATATACAAATGTGCCCTATTTCTTTGTATGGACCCCCTCCATACACACATGAAATAAACTTTAAAATTTTTTTTTTTTTTTTTTTTTTTTTTTTTTTTTTTGCATATAAAAATTGAAGTGCATCATTGAGGCTAACATGTTGATGCTTATGGTAGGATATGCACATTTTATAAGCCTGTGAAGGAATCTATCTATACCTCAAGATATTTGTTTGCTTACTTACACACACACACACACACACACACACACACTAATGTCCCTTGCAAATATCTACTTTCTGTCACCCCTCAGGGCTGAGCTTCTCCTGTAATGTAATCACAGTAAAGGTTACAGGATGGAGAGAAGAGAGCAGACAATTTTGTTTGTGAAACCTTTTGACATTGCTTAACTAAGCATTGTGTTTATATTCAATTGTCAAGTTGTACAAACAAATCATAGATCTAGGTTTCTAGACACACAAATATCTTTTCATCAACTTTCTCTTCATTTCTGATGCCTGTTTCAAGGCACTCCTTTCTTTAAACCAATCTCCACCCATCCACCTACAGCATTTGATCTCTGTCAGTTAGATCATAAATACCCCAAAATGTGTAATATATAAAAGATCTTAGCCAAAGACTCGTGCAAAAAGGAAATCTGAACTCAGGGAAAACTGTGTTTGTTATTTCTCTTTCAAAAACCCAAGACTTAATGCTTTCTGACAAACAAAGGAGAGTTACATATAAAGCGATGTTATTTTGGAAGTTTTTGGGTGATGAAGTGTTGTTCTTGTTAACCAAATTAACCTTATCAGTTGAAGTAAAAATAACGGATTATTAATGAAAATCTGTACAATTCATGTATAGAAAAATGCTATTCATTTATTCATCATAGATATTATTATTTTTTTATTTTTTTTTTTTTTTTGAGGTAGGGCTGGAATTAATGTAATTCTTAGCAAGGTGAATCTCTGTCATAATGATTTGAGGCAAGGTTTTACAAGGCCAGATGCTCCTCCTAATGTTCAACTTGGATGCTCACAGTAGTCTAAGTACATCAGTTTTTTTTGTTTTTTTTGAGAAACCATTTCTAGAAAGGTTGCCATTATATATATGTGAAAAAGCAGACAACAATGCTTATTATGAACACTAAGTTTTTTGACAAAGGCAGATATAAATTCTTTTTATAAAAGCACAATAATTTTTTTCAAATTTATCAGAAATTATCTCATTCTACCTTCACTCCCTTGGCAATGTTTATTTATAAAATTATAAAAATATATGAACCAAGTACAATGTAATACTTATTTACCTTTTTATAAAGATTTATTATTTACCATTTTATAAAGAAATGTAAAAAAGCTTTTCATTCAAAAATTTAAAAATAATTATCAAAATATGTAGACCATCTACAATGAAATATTTATTATTCACCATTTGATAAATAACTATGTAAGCAAGTTTTTTTTATTCATAATCTTATAAAAATATCAATGAATTGCTGCATGAAAGAAATGCCTGTAGAATGCATTTTTTTTTTTTTTTTCAAATTTGAGTTTCTCATCATTATGTTTAGTTAAATTTTCATGTTCGACAGGCATATAAATTTATGAATACAAAGAATTATTTTCATATTTATTTATTTATTTTTAAACTGATAAATGATAAACATTGTATTAGTTGGTTTGCATTTTTACTATGTTGCAAATATATTATTGTAAATCAACAATCTAATAAATAGTGTTTATTATTTTTGTTGTAAATTCTCAAAGAACAAAAAATGTATAAATTCACTTTCATATGTTCAGGTTTTATTAAAATTCTGATCATCCTTTTTTAAAACAAGAAATATTGCTGAGGTAGTTAAAAATAATAGGTGTCAAAGAAAAAAAAAACACCCTTTTAACACATTGTTTTATTGTGGGCACAAAAGTTAAATATTGCCAAAATTTTAATTAAAAATAACACAGAAGTAATATTTATTAAATTATGCTTTTAACAAAATATGCAAATTAAATATAACTGCTTATGCTGTAAACACCTTGTATTTAGTAGTATATATAAAACTTTGGTAAATATTCATTGTGTTAACAATGTGAGATGTTTTTTTTCTGTTGATGAGGTGGGGGACACATATAGACCCATGCAAATTTATAAAAGATAAATGAATCTATGAAAGACATTTCTTTTTTTTAAGAAAAATTTATTTAAAATGATTTTTTAAGCCAACCGTGCCCCTCTTTATGAAATCTTAAAATATTATTTGAATAATAAAAAAAATGTTTATAAAAATAAATCTCTGGAGAAATTAAATCATTTGAAATTTTATAGGATATAAAAAAAATATGTTCTGATTCAGAAAACAAAAACTGGAATAAAATTAAAATATTCTTTTGTTTGGAAGGCTTCTGTTGCATTTAAAATAATACATTTTTTACTGCAGACTTTTGGGTTGTGGAAGAAAAAATATCTGTTGAAAATTACTTCAAAATATTTTTAATGTTTCAAAATTATTTAGTATGCTATTTAGACACTTCCAAAATTTTAGTGATTTTTTTTTTTTTTATGATCAAGAAATGTAAAGTTTAATAAAATCCATTGCATACAATGTACTTCATGTATTGATGTTTTGAAATTAGTACATATAGGAAGAATAATTATCTAAAGCTTGTACACAGAGAAAACAGGATTTTTTGTATTCCATACTTCAACAAACTTTTAAATTATTAAAATTCTTTTTAGAAATTTGGCTTATGTTCATTACATTCACTTTTGTTCAAATACTCCTGGGAAAGGCAAGGATCATTCTTCCCCCTCTCTTGATTATGGGTTAAATAACAGGGCAGATTGTATTGTCTAGCTGTGATTGGCAACCAGTCTAGGAGAAGGATAACTCTGAATTAAAAACTGCATGTAGCCCTGGTGAAGCACATACCATGCAGCCATCAAAATGATGGAGTTTACAATGGCTCTGCAATCTCAACTGCAGTCAATGTGAAAAATAATACAGAAGATTACTTAACGATAGGTCTATCTGATTAAGTGAATTGGTCCTTCTCATCTCACGAAGGCTTTTGACAAAACATTGAATCAAACATGTCTGTCAGCTAACTTATAGTCAAGATTTGTCTATCCAACCTTTTTGGCTTTTCCCAATGTTAAAATCATTGTTCAAACACTATGTATGAGATTAAGGAGAATGTGATGAAGCAGTTGAAGATCCCAAAAGAAACTGTTTTGAAAAGTGGAAAGGATTACTTTGAAATTTCTGGGATGAGGATTAATCATTTTTTTTATTTTATTTTATTTTTTAAAAAAAGATTTAGCTAGAAATTCTGATGGTCAAATGGATTGACAGACACGTAAAGAAGGCCAAAGGGAACAGTGGCCGAAATACTGGTGATAATAACAAAGACAAGGATATTAGTTTGAAGATAAATAATGTAAATAAAGATTAGTTTTGTGTAGACAAAGTTACTGTTGCCCTAAATAAATTCTTCTTTATTAGTATTAAATGTCTGGATACTTTCCTCTGTGTGTATGTGAGCATGCATATATATATATCATATATACATACACATATATAATTTAAATTGTACAGTGTGGAGACACTTTCTAAGGGGTACAATGCCTTTGAGGTTGAATACCTTGAGCATGTTCGGATCAAGTGTAATCTTCAAAGTGGTACTCACTTGGATTTGCCAGTTAATATTCAGTCTTGGAAATGCGGTGTGTGTCAAAGGCAGGTTATGTAAACCATCTAAAAAGGTCAAGATAGCAAGCAAAAGCAAGCCAACTATGCCAAGCTGCCTCATCATCCTGCCAACAATGACTGTGTTGTTTGCAGATGATCATTTGGACTGAGAAGGCATATGGTGGTACAGGAGAGTTGTAGGGTATGCAGATCCAATAAAGGAGTTTATCTGTCATATATGCTTGATATCTGTGAAATCGAATGCTAGTCTTGAGTCATTATAGTGTCCATGGATGTCAAAACAAGACAGAAGCTTTCACAAGTGATGCAAGGAGTGAGGAGGTGGCTCTAATCTGAGTATAGTGTGGCAATCACTATATATATATATATATATATATATATATATATATACACACGCACACACACAATATTTCTGCTTTCTTTAAAAATAAAGAGTAGTCTATTTATCATTGGATCTTGTAACATCTGATGAACACGTCTACCATGATAAATCTGTTTTTTCTTTCTTGACTTCTGCTATCTTCCCATATCTATCACTAAATTGTGATCTTTGGTTTATCCATCAACCAGGTAAAACAGATATACTAAAATAGACCAGAACCTGCAAAGTGTTAGGTTCCATTTCAAGTTAGGTGTGGTTTTGTTGAAAAGAAAATTTCTGTTTGCAAATTCAGAAGTCTAGTGTTTTTGTTACAGAATTGCTTGTTTCTTTGGCAATATTAATCAGAATTTCAGGATATATTAAACACCCCACATAAAAAAAACCAACCCCAAAATAGTAATATAGGAATACCATATAACCAATTGATTTACCTGGGCCATTAAAAAGAAAAAAAAAAGGCAGCTATATTTTATACATACAATGTAATTGCAAATTCACTATCCACTTACATACATGCTAAATATACTTTTAGGCAAAGATAAATTATGGTGTCTTATTTGTCAAATTTAAAAAATCAGGAAATTACACTATCTGAGGAGTCCACTACATAAAAATAGTGATTCTTCTGGTAATATAGAAAAAAAAATATATTCAATCTACCTATACATATATAAAGGGCAGTTGTCTGTGTGTGTTTGGCTAAAACTAAAAAACTACAATAGTTAATGGCAAAGTAAATATGTATACACTCATTATCACCCAAGCTAGCTTTTTGCGAAAAAAATTATCATCGTATGATTTGTATTTACAAAGATATTTTAAAATACATTAGAATGCATTCAAAATTCTTAGAATTAAAAAGTAAAAATAAACTGTAATAATTTTTATTCCAGATTAGGATTACTGTTTCTACTTTTTTTATTCTGCTAAATGCTATACATGTATTTTTAAAATGTCTATTCTCTTAAATATATTTTCACATCTATAGTAAATAAAACCATAACTTAAAAGAAGAATATTAAATACAATTATTTAACAAAAAGTTTAATATTTATTCAAATATCTGTGTATCTGTTCAGCTACAAAATAAATATACAAACTCAGTATTACCCTATAGGACAGTTGTCTGTAAGTGTATTATTGATGTATTAATATGGAAAATGATTTTTTATTCAGTCTTTGAAAAATAAACTTCATTGTTATTTTTGGCTTGTAACTAACATAAGAAAGTAAATAATTTTCAATTAAGTTTTATGAAAGCAAAAAACTATAGTGAGCCTTATTTTTTCGATAATTAATTTAAATAAAATATAGTTAAATTCGTAAAACAAATATTTAACACAACTAATGTTGACCATAAGTCATGTTTGTCTGTGCTAATTTTAATTTAACTAAAGTTTTTTTTTTTTTTTTTCCAATACAAATATAACTTGAAATTTAAACATAATCATTTTTCAAAAATAAATTCTCAATGTATCTTGCTTCTACTCTTTCAAAATAGTAATTAATGTTTAAAAATAAAACTTTATTTACTTAAAAAAATCTAAATTCCCCTCCAAAATAAATAGTAAATAATATTTCGAAGAAGTAAGGGTAACTGTAGTTTTGGCTTGAAAAAAATGATTAAATTAAATGTTTATATATATCTTAATTTAAGTTTATTAACTTTTCTATTAATAATAATTTGCAAAAAAGTTAATGAACCTTTGTCTAAGTTTGATTTGTTTGAAAACAACATTAACAGAGTATTTATCTTAGTATTTAAATTGAAAAATAAAGTGTCTTTTTGAATAAAAATATGGGGATGCTCAGCCCTCCCCCCAACTAGCACCCTGAGTGAGAGATTAGTAGTGTGGTATTTTCCAAAATTTACTTATTCTGTATCAAACCCCAAAAATAAACAATGAAGTTTATTTTTTAAAGATTGAATTAAAAATTATTTTTCATAAGATGGCTGAAAAATATCAATAAATTTTCAATAATAAACTATTTTTCAGAGTTCTTCCGAGCAACACTGGGTATCCATGCTAGTAAATAAATAGATAAAAGTTCAATCAACTTATCTGATTGACTGACTCAAGAGTTTCACATTGAAACACTCATCATGGCCAGATGTTTGATAACTCTATTGAAATTATTATATATATGATTATTAATGATTTTGCATCCTCTGTTTTGTAAAATCCCATTTGTATTCACAATCAATTGTAGCATTCTATATTGGTATTGTATTGATGGTTTATCAAAGATCTAGTGGTACTTCGGTGTCTCTGATTGAAGAGTCACCAGGAGAAGTCTTCTACAAGAGATACATATTATTTGTCTGAATTTTTCAGATGAAGAGTTATTATTATATTCTGATTTACTCAAACTAGTGTTCTCATTTTGATGGTTATTGTTACAATGTTTCTATTGTACTTTCTGGCCTTCTTCAGATGTTTGTCTTTGTTGGTAACCTTCTGGGATACATGGCTGTATTTCTAAAAACATTAGTTAAGCAAATTGTTTTACGGGGAAGTTTTAAATTCAATCCCTGGATTGTGTAGTACAAAAAGTCATCCGTTTAGACCTTTACATGTAGGCCACCCCATGTTACTTCCACGAGGTTGAATCACCCCACCCCCATTTCCATCATACTCAGATTTTTACCCCCCAAGAACCGCTACTTGATGGAACAGACTGCTGTGTGGATGCTTTCTTGAAAACTATAATCTTAACATCTTCAAGGGTCAATCATTATCTATCCTTCTTATCCTCATAATCTTCGCTTTCTGCCACACCCTCTTTCATTCATATTACACATCTCATTTATCATAACCATTTTAACACTAACACTCGACCTTAAGGGCTCTTAAGACTTGTATTGACCGAACCTTAATATAAAAAAAAAAATATGACTCATTGGAAGAAACGAGCAATGTCATCTAGAAAGAATCAACTGTTATTCTCTCACATGAAAAATTAATCTTACAATACTAATGAATAAAAGACAAGCTTACTATCTATCATGCTATGGTAGATGTTCTTTCCTACAAATATTTTCATAGCAATTTTCCTGATGAGCTTTCCTCCTTGGTACCTCAACTACATGTATTTAAGAATGCTACTAGATTGGCAACTAGGTCTCACTATTATATTGTTGAACTAGCTAGATACAACCATATGTTCTATACTAATAGTCCCACTTCTGTGAAACTCCCAATTTTCTTGCTTTTCTGACACCTACAATCTTTAAAAACTTAAATAAAATGCCATTCACTATCTTCACTATCTTCATTTTCTTCATTTCTCATCACCAAGACCTTTTCTTTCACACTCATTATCCCCTTACATCCTAGTGACATTTTTTGCCTTGCTTGGGGTGAAATGATGAAAAAAAAAATGCTTGTATTAGTCTGGAATAGTAGTGGAGAGCACCCAGTAAGAATTGAACCTGTTACATTGGTGAATTGATTTCCAAGACAAGATTGAAAATCATTGTAATATAATCAACATGACACTAAAGTATTACACATTTTTGACCAACTTGTGTTGGAGAAACTTGAAACTATTAACCAAAGTTACCTTTGCATGGCTTAGAAAGAGACAACAGAGGAAACTACTCTATTTATCTTTCATATTATTGTTTTCATCTTTATTTTTAATGCTTCATTTCATTTGATATATTCATTGTATTGTCAAAAATTATCAGGTATTTTCACAATTCCATATAATTTTTCAGACTATTTTCTCCATCTCTGGCCAAAATATTTTGATAAGTCAATCTATTATTTTTTTTGTGTAAGTAGTATGACAATTATTAACAAACTGAGTTCAAGTCCCATCCTCATTTTTTGCACTCACTTCACACTAATACTCTTGGGAAAAGCATGAACCCATTTCTTCTATCTTCATCTCTATCTATTGGTTAAATAGCAGAGTAGTCTGAGCTCTCTAGCTTTGGATGGCAACCAGTCTAAGAGAAGGACAATTCTAATTTCAAAACTGTGAAGAAGGCAATTGGAAACTAATTCTTAAGTCATGACAATTCATTGATAATAAAGAAAGGGATCTGTGGAGCACCATGATTGCTTATATCCTGACGGGATATGGCATTTTATTAACAAAAAAGGGAGAAGTTCCTCCTGATTTTGTCTTCTGTTTCATATCTTCAATCAGAAATATCATAATCTAACAGTCATCAGACCTTAACTTTCAGTCCTGTGATTCTGCTAACATCACATTCTGAAAGAAAACATGAACAAGAAAAGAATAACAAGTACTAAACAATTTCTAAAGATATTATTGACAAACTGGGCTTCAGTTTTGTTGTGGCCTGTTTAGGGGCCAGAAAGCACACACACACACACACACACACACACACACACACACATATATATATATATATATATATATATATATATATAAAGCAAGAGTGTTAGTAATAAGTAGATAGCAGTGTACATTCGAACAGCAGGTTAGCACTGCATCTACATTCTCCCTCAACCGATTCTCGCAGTTAGTATTTATGAGAGGAGGAAGAATTCATTCTGCTGTAGGAGGGTTTACCACAACACCCCCCTCCTAAAATCTTAACTCTGCAGGAGTCTGAAGAATTTTTTTTTTTCACATGTACCTGTAAAAAAGAAAGTTTACCAACATTTTAATGGTTATCCTCCATGATAAGCATGTCTTTTACGAAAAACTTGATGTTCCGTGTTTTAAGAGTTCCTTTTAATCATGGTGGTCCATGTAAAATTCTCATAAATCTTTGTCGTCAAGTTGTTGTGGACGTTGGCAACAGCAAATTTCTTTTTTGAGTCCCCGTGAAGTGCAAATCCTCATCGCCAAGTTGTTGTGGACACTGGCAACGGCAAATTTTTTGAGTCCTCATGAAGTGTGAATCCTTGTCACCAAGTTGTTGTGGCCTGTTTAGGGGCCAGAAAGAAAGACACAGAAGACGAAGGTAGGTTGAATAAGTATATTGAAGATATATACAAAGCAAGAGTGTTAGTAATAAGTAGATAGCGGTGTATGTCCGAACGGCAGGTTACCACTGCATCTACCTTCTCCCTCAACCGACTCTCACAGTTAGTATTTATGAGAGGAGGAAGAGTTCATTCTACTGTAGGAGGGTTTACCACAACAAATTTCAGCCTCTTTTGTTGCACTAACTTCACACTAATTCTCTTGGGAAATGCATGGAACCATTTTTTCTCTCACCATCTCTTGCTAATTAGCAGAGTACTCTGAACTATCTAGTCTAGAAGAACTATTCCGAGAAAGTCAAACCATAGATGGAGGAAAGCCTTATTGAAAACAAAGATTAAGAAAAAATATTTGAAATAAATAAAAAAAAATGGTTTCATCTTTGAACTTTGGAAACCAATAAAAACAAAGTTATATTCATATTTCCTCTTGTGATTACATTCAAAACAAGAAAATTTTGTGAAATGATCAGTGATGTGTGCAATACTGAGCTATTAGAAATGATGATTATTTATAATAATGAATAAGTTAAGAAATCTGTCAGATTGTCTTACCTAATTCAGTGCTTTTTTTTTTCCCCTAGATGAACTAAAAAGCCAGTTACTGTTAGATGAATGTATTTTTTGTGCACTTTTAGGTGGGGTAATAGTCAATAAACTAGTTTAGTTAACAATTAATACTATAAAGTATTTGATCTGTAATAATAGAAAAATAAATACATAATAACATAACATATAACCAAAAATTCACCATCTATAAAAATAGATGGAGATTCACAATCACCAAGCCACAAAGCCATATTTTAAGCAATCAATCAGAAAGCTTTCACAACCAGGATATAAGGTAGTGAGCCAATTAGAATCAAAGCAACACTTTGAAGCAGATCTCTAGATGAATATAACTAGATAGAAAATCAACCAAAACCAGAATTGGTAAGTGAATTTTGTTCATTCTCTGATGCTGTGGTCATCATAACATAACTAGAGCTAAAATGCGACCAGCCAGTGGCCTGAGAGAGCTAAATCATTCTGCTACATTTAAAAACATACACTCTTTTTTTTCTCCACCTTTTAAGCAGCCCACTTATACAGTTGAAAACAGACATACCTTCCTTCACCCACATTGTTAAGCAGGTGACTACTACACTTGTATATACATACTTCCTCCCAGACTTGTTCTCTCTCTTATGTGCTAGGACTTTTACACTTGAACTCTTGAAACTTCAACTTTATCTTAACCTTCTGTATTATTATGTTGTGTGTATAAAGATTTATTTTGTATTTATCAACACTCTGTACATTTTCTTTTGTTACACAAAAATAATTATATGGTGGTGATGGATATTGTCATAAGATATCCTCCATAACTGATAAACTCCTACAATCACCATAGATCTTCACTTAGAGCTCTATACTTGTGGCCTTTTGCCAAAGCTGAACCATAAGATGATAAACTACATCCGACAACAGGGCCTTTGATCAGGAGGATTTGAGGAGCATGAAACCATCTCAAAATTGCAGATGTTCTCAGGTTCACTCTGAACCAGAGTAGTAGCACCTGTTAGAGTCCCAGTTATGGGCAAATAGTTATAAAAAGGGGTCAAAAATTTATGAAAGTAAAAAAATTAGGTTTTTTTGAAAAATTATTACCAGCAATACATTTTTGAAAATATATTGCTGGCAATAAAAATCTTGTTGGCATTAAATAACCTGTTGAGGTTGATATGCTGTAAACCAAACCAAAGCTAAACTATACTTAATAAATAACAATGAATGTATCTTGTATAATAAAATTCTAATTTCAGTGTTTATACTCAAGAAAATAACTTCTGATTAAGAAGTTGCATAATATACTAATGAAAAATCTAATTTGGTATTGTCATTTTCTTTCTTTTTTCTTTTTTTTCCAGATCATTATGTCAACATTTTAAAATGTCAAACAGCATGTGAAGACAAAGTTAGTTATCTACATGGAGAAAAAATGGAAGGATTTTTACCAGAGATGTATAACTACTTACAGTTTGCCTACTACCAATGTAAGACCATTTTTTTTTATTTTAATTTTCAATTTTACCAAAAAATTATTAAATAAAGAGTATTCTAAGTATATAATAAAAAAAAATTGCTTTTTATTAATTTAAATAATTTTCATAATTTCATTATAATTAATATATTTGTTTGAATAGTTTAAAATTTATACATGCTCATCAAAAAATGTCATTCAGCTAAAGTTAAGGAAGCATTACCTGCCTTGATTCAGTGTTGGAATATTTGATTTTAACTTAATCTTGCCTGAGTGAAAGAGACATTTTGAGAGAATGTGTAGTCATTGACATTTTTATACAGCTCTGAAGTATTGGTATTAAGGGTTTTTGGTGAATTTTTTTTTTTTTTTATCTTCTTT
Organism: Acanthosepion pharaonis; assembly: GCA_903632075.3. Taxonomy (NCBI): domain Eukaryota; kingdom Metazoa; phylum Mollusca; class Cephalopoda; order Sepiida; family Sepiidae; genus Acanthosepion; species Acanthosepion pharaonis. Next base: position 329,691 of record CAHIKZ030005192.1, on the reverse strand, counting down.
TTGGACTGAATGAATTTTATTTCTGTCAGCATTCCTAATCCATCAAAGTTGAGCTCAAATGTTTCTCCTGGGAAAAGAAATTGTATTCCAATGCTTCTTCACTCTTGATGATCACCCTGAGGAGTAGTGACTTTTGTCACTAACTCTTGTCTTCATCTCAAAGGTACTGAAATATACACATAAGTATACAAATATGCTTAGTCTTTGTTAACTGATGATTACATGCAAAGTCTTGAAATACCTTTGTATCATATTGATGTCAATGTTTCATTCCAGGATTAGAAGACACAAGTATAGAAAGAGATGATAGAAAATTGAATTGTTTTATGTTTGTTTGTTTTTTACTTTGATTGGATTTTTTTGTTTCTTTTTTGCTGCTTCTTTTTTTTTTTTGTCTTTCTTTGGTCACATTTTTTTAATCCTCTTTGGAGGCCCCCTCTCAAAAATAACAATACATTTTGCATTTTTCTCCTTTATGGCCATTTATTCTTAAATAAGTTTCACAAACAAATTTTTGTTGATTTTTTTTTTTTTTTTTAAAGACATTTACTTTTATATTTTCAATTTGTTTAAATTTTTCATCCAATCACAATTTTTTTCACTTTTTGTGTGACTGATAAATATTTTTTTAATGCATCATTTTTTGACATTTTGTTCTATTTTTGAAAATCCCCACACCCATCAATTATTTTAAAAAATTTTTCATGGTTGTTTTTTATCATTACATTTTTTTAATTGTTCATTTTTTTTCAAATTCTTTTTCCATTGTCTATATTTTTTTCGTATCAGGTTTTTTTTCAGTTATCATAAAAAAAAAAAAAAATTTTCCAAAGAAATTTCTTTAACTCTTTTTTTTTTTTTTTTAAATGTATATATCTTGTCTACACTGTTATTTTTTCCCCTTGACACTATTTTAATATTTTTGTTTTTACAAAAAATTTTGCTTGACATTTTGACAGATTTTCATAAGTGTTTGAAGGTTTTTATTTTTACCCATTCTTTTTATTTTGTTTTTTTTTTCTTTCTTTGTAATTGCTTTCTCCTTTTCTCTAAATTTTGAATCAGTTTTTGAATTTACACATGCATCCATTCCATTGTCTATCATTATTTTCTTTACTGTTCAATTCATAGTGAACAACTTGGACAGTGCTATCAAGGCTGTTGCATCCTACCTTCTCTTTAAACCAGAAAATGCCAATATGCAGGAAAACAAAAGGATTTACATTGAAAAAGGTGCTTCTCCTGATGAAGTTGTACCTCGACCTGTAAGTACAGCTATCTGGAAAATTCATTGTTAAATTTCTCTTCAGGACCAGGAAATAATGCAGTATTTTTCTCAGTTCTTTTTTTTTTTTTTTTTTTTAAATCTTACAAGGATTAGCTAACCAACAACTAATAGAACAGCATACTTGGATACAAACATCCCAGCATATATATATATATATATATATATATATATATATATATTATAAATTGATTTAAAATGTTTTTTTTCACTACACAGTTCTAACCATGTTTCAAAAATGGAAGCTAAAAGAAACATAGAACTGTGTAGCAAAAAAAAACATTTTAAATCAGTTAATTTATAATATTAATACTCTGTAAATTTACATTGAGCACTATTTTGTAAAAATAAAAATATCTATAAGAACACCGGATTATATATCTTACTGTTCTTTCTTTTTATATATATATATATATATGGTAATAAAATTACAACATATTATACATATAGTGCAGTTCTTAACAAAACAGAGCAAATGTGTTTGTGCATATATATATATATATATACACACTACCTCACACCTCTAGCATAACTGAGTTTCATGCACGAAACTCAGTCACCCTAGAGGTGTGAGATATATATGTGCATATCTGGTTAAATATTAAATGGTTTTTGTCAATTATTTTTCTATATATATTTTTTCAATATTCCAGGTTATTTTGTTTATTTTAAATTCATATATGAGTATATATGTTCTGGTGTTTGAGTACTTTTGATTATCATTAGTCATTATAAAAGACTTGGCTTTTGTTTCTTATTATATTGTTAGTTTCATTTTCAGTATAATTGAAAGTACTCAGGCATAGGAAAATATATTTTCAAATATGAACCTGAAACAAAGAAAATAATTTGGAAAATAAAAAAAAAAAATAAAAAACTTTCATTGGAATTTGACCAAACTTGTATAAATGAAAAATTGCTACCCAAATACACCTCTCTTTATATATATATATATATATATATATAAGTGAACATAGACGTCAACACTTAGAGGCGACAGTCTGTTTCATGCTAGATGTAAGCATCAGTTTCTTTATATTGTGTGTAAACATAGAGGTGAACACAAAATATTCTACATTGATGTTAATAAAGAGCCATGGAAACAAAGAAACTATAACTGTAAAACTTTTTTAACAAGATGGCAGTGAACCTGTATGATTTGAAAGATAAAGGCAAAGAAACACCAGAGATAAAATGGAGAATTTCAAGTTTAAGAATTTAAAATCAGTAGACTATACCTGGAAAAAAGTCATGCATTTTAGAGTTCTCCTAACAGAACAAGTTAATGAACAAAATGTTTGAATGAATAATGTAATTTTACTTACCACACACCACCCTAATTAAGTGTCTAGGAACCCTTTCATGTTTTTATAATTTAAGAACCCAATCTGAGAGGAATAAACATACTGGAATATCATCTAGTGTGAAACTCTTTTGCATATATTATTTTGTATCTATGCAAAAGGAGAATAATAGCACAACTGTCATTCTTATTTGTTTTTACAAGAGAGATATAAAAAAAAAACTTTCATTTACTCAAATGATATTTTCTTTTATTTTTCTCTTTCCTTAATAATGTTTTCTTTTTCTCATATTTTCTCACACTCAGTAAACCCTTGCATCTTAGTGGCTTTATTGCCTTGCTTGGAGTGAAATGATTTAATGTATATTTATTTGATTTGCATCTTCAAACCTCATTGCTGAGGATTGGGGATCATAGACAATTATTACAGTTTTAAATTCAGAATTGCCCTCTCTTAGACTGGTGACCAATCACAGCTAAAAAACCCAGTCTGCTCTGCTATTTAACTCTTAGTTAGGAAAAAGAGAAGAAGAGAAGGACATTTGCACACAAGTGAATGTAATGAACTTAACTGGAATTTGAACTTGGTTCGCCAATTTCTCATTCTGAGCCACTAGCCATTACACCACAAAGACAAACACAAAAATATTAAGCAAATGAATAACAAATTTAAAATATCAGCATTCCCACATCTTCAGAATTTTTTCAACTTTGCCTAGCATTGTTCTGATATATGGAAGAATGATATTTTAATTATATATATATATATGTGTGTGTGTGTGCACACACATATATATAATGTGTGTGTGTGTATGTGCACATATATATATATATATATATATATATACATACATAATGTGTGTGTATATATATATATATATATATATATATATATATATATATATATATATATATGTGTGTGTGTGTCTGTGCATATATATATATATATGTGTGTGTGTCTGTGCATATATATATATATATGTGTGTGTGTGTCTGTGCATATATATATATATATATGTGTGTGTGTGTGTATATATATATATATATATATATGTGTGTGTGTGTGTGTGTGTATATATATATATATATATATATGTGTGTGTCTGTGCATATATATATATATATATATATGTGTGTGTCTGTGCATATATATATATATATATATGTGTGTGTGTGTGTCTGTATATATATATATATATATATATATATATATATATATATATATATATATATATGTGTGTGTCTGTGCATATATATATATATATATATATATGTGTGTGTGTCTGTGCATATATACACAAACACATTTATTTTTTGTTTTTAGTAGTAGGAGTTTATTTGTAAACAACATAAAAAAAAAATCCAAACCATAATGCCATTTCAATTTCACCTCTGAATCATCAGGCCAGGTAAAATTCTATCTGTTACTGCCTGATGATCCATATTGTGGAACCACAGTATTAGTAAGATTTTGATATTTTTTTTATTAACTATATTAGACAAAAAATTAAATTGCTCTGTATTTTTCTATTTCATTTGAAATTACATCCACCAGTATTTATTTACATAACTGTTTTTTTTTTCAAAACATCAAGAGCTTTGTCTTCCACTTTGGTTATTTTGTTTACAAATTTAAATACTTGTTTTACAAGTATCAGAATTTTTACTTGTATCTGAATCAAGTTTATGCTATCAAAGCTTCTGTTTGTCACATCCAACTGATTTCACTACTACTTCTCCACTTCCCAGTTAAGCTTTAGTCATTTTCTGCATGACAATTTGTTTTAGGAAGTTTTAGCATTAAATCTGTATCAGGAAGAAAGTATTGTCTGTGATCTGGAATTAAGGCGAGTATTAACGATAATATAGTGCTATTATATACACTGTGAATACATTGTTAATTATTTAATGATAGAAATGCATTGAAAATCAAAAAGAAAGGGATTGTCAATTAAGGCAAGCATTATTGTTATAACATGTAAATTCATTACAAATGATTATACTGTATAAATACATTGAAAACAACAAGAAATGGATTATTACTGGTCAGGAATTAATGCAAGTATTACTAACAGAAAAGGTGTAGTGGATGCATTGTTTTTATATGGAATGGGTTCATCTAAAAAAAAAAAAAAAAAAAAAGATATAGAATAGCTATGATACAAATTGTAAAAAGAATATTCTGTTCACTTTGATAATTGATGTGGATTAAAGTAAAACCTAAGACAATCATGGAATGAGAAAAATATATTAGAAACTTTATATATCAGACTAATGGTCAGTAATTGAATGGCGAAATACATAGAATTTTTTTGTTTTGTCATTCACTTCCCCTGTCGGGAAATATGAGATTAAAAATAATTTTGTTTCAATATCATTGCCCCGTAGCCAAATGCTAATGTGTTGCTATATGAAATAGCAAGTTCCCATTGAAAATGGATAAGAATTTAAATTTCAATGGAGTCTATTTTCTTAGACTAGATTTTTGTATGCATATAATTATATAGAAGTTATTTACTAAGTTTAGTTAAATTACACTTGGGAAAACTTCACTAATCTACCCTCCTCCCAAGACTATGCTGAGTAAATCCCTAAATAAACAACCAAATATATTGGAAACAAGATTCACTTTTTTAATTTCTAAATGTTCCACAATAGTAAATGTGACGTCATATAACCTGATTCTTATTTAAAACACCCACAAAGCTTATGGCCATATCATGTTAAAACACTGGTTCTTGTCTGATCACTGAAGTTAAGCAATGTTGAGTCTGGTCCGCATCTAGATGGGTGACTGCTTGGGAATACCAGGTGCTGTAAGCTTGGATGTGCAGATGGTGTAATGGATAATGGCCCAGAATTGCATATTGGAGAGCCAAGTTCTAATTCCAGTTGGATTCATTATATTCACTTATGTGAAAATACCTTTGGGGGGAAAGGTATGAATTCACCTCTTTGCCTTCTAGCTATGGGTTAAATATCAGTAAATCCTTATCTCCCAAAAATTCTTACAATCCAAAAAATATTTTCTGGCTTTAAATAACCTACAAAAGGTTGATTTGCTTTATTTATGACTTATCAATAAAAATATCTACAAAGTGGACTGTGAATGGCTTTATTGGGGCCTGAAGCACAGCAGTTTTATGAATGTGTAGACATCAAAAGCTCTAGAGATCTTCAAAACAGTCACCTGTAAACAAGTTGTGATGTACAGATGGGAAGATCTGATTTATTAGAAGATCTGATTTGTTTGTGAAAGAAGACAGAATTAACAGTGAAGGTGTCCCAAGTGTAACTTATCTAACCTCCCCAAAGACTGAGCTGAGTGAATCCCTAAATAAACTACCAAATATTTTGGAAACAAGATTCACTTTTTTTCATTTCTTTTTTTTGGCACATATTTTCACTTTCTGTTTCCTTGCAAACATGCAATGATCTCTTCCTAGTCTTCGTGTAAACTGGTACAGACTGGAATTAAAAAAAAAACAAAAAAAACATGGCGGATTGAAAGGCTGTTGTGTATGTTTAGAGTGCAAAAAAAAAAAAAAAAATTAGATGTCATTGAAGAAATCTTGTGTATCTTTGTCCTTCATCAAACTATCACTTAATCTGTGCTTGTGTCTTTTTACAATCTCCTTTTTTCTCATTTCAGGAAGCCATGAACTACTACCTACGTACAAAGCAACAGAAAAGCATGCTGAAGTTTATCAAGGAAAATTATGTGCCAGCCTTTGAAGAAGAAGGCGAGGAGTCAGATGATGTAAGTGACCTGCCTCCCACTGAAGATGATCTTGAAGTTATTAAACCAAATACCAGTATTTCGGATACCAATAATTTTACCTCTGTTAATCCTGATGCCTTATCCTCCCCATCCGATGTTTCTGATGATGAGTTCTCACCATCCGATGTTCCTGATACCAAGACTGCCCCATCCGATGAGTCCCAACCATCTGATATCCCTAATGCCAAGCCCGCCCCGTCCGATGTTCCCGATGCCAAGCCCGCCCCGTCCGATGTTCCCGATGCCAAGCCCGCCCCGTCCGATGTTCCCGATGCCAAGCCCGCCCCGTCCGATGTTCCCGATGCCAAGCCCGCCCCGTCCGATGTGCCTGATGCTAAATCCACTCTGTTTGATGTTCCTGAAACTAAACCCGTCCAATTTGATGTTCCCAGTGATGAGTCAATACTGTCTGATGTTCCTAAGGCCGTTCCAGAGGCCCAACTCACCCCAGCTAATGTCCCCATTGAAGAGAGTTCACCATCCAAGACCAAACAAGCCCCATCTGGTGTACATGATGCCAAGCCTGTTCCGTCTGATGCATCCTCAGGTTCCAAGTCTCCAAAACCTGATATCTCCTCAGATACCAAACACCATCAATCTGCTGCTCCCAATGCTGATTCTCTCAAATCCACAGGTCCTGATGCTTTGTCCCAACAATCTGATATCCTTTCAAAATCCAAGAATAGCAATTCTGATAAGCCCAAATCTGATGCAGATATAACTAAGTTACCTAAATCTGCTTCTTCTGAGCCTAAATCCAAAAGTAACACAGCTAAATACCCTCCTTCCAAATCTAATGATCACAAGTCAAATATTGCAGAGCCTGATGCTCCTAATTCTAAAACACCAAATGTTGTCAAATTAGATGCACTTAAATCTGAAACTTCTAAATCAGAAGCAACCAAGACTAACATTGTTGCTGCTGATATTCCAAAATCTACTCAGTCAAAATCCAGTGAGTCTTTAGTATTATCAAAATAGTTTGTTTACATGTCTTCTTACTTTGATAATCAAAACACTTTTAATAAATTCATAAATACAAGATTTCTTTCCATAGCAGCACTGAATATATCACTAACAAATAAGTGATTTTTTTTCCAAGTATTATTTCTGTTGTTCATTTATTCCCAAGCCACCTAACATTTTTATATTAATATTTCTTCTAATTATGCCTTTTATTTTCATATCTGTGTTTCATATCTGCAAACTTTTATATTCTTTTCATGATGATATAAAACCAAACTATCTGCTGTATGTTTAAATGAATAGTAATAACATGCTCAGCACGTAAGGATATTAATATTTTTCACCACTCTTCCATTAAGTGCCAAATGATGTTCTTTTACATAATGTTCCCTATTTTCAAATTCACACCTTGTTTTCATTTCATCCTCCACACAACTCTGTAACTAATATCTGCTTTCCAGCAATGCTGTTTACTCTCTGGGAAATGCTCATTGTTTGATATTTTTTTTTTTTTTTTTTTTTTTTTTTTGCCTACACATATCAGGGGGAAAAATACTGTTTGTAACATTAGATTTTACTGTTTGTAAATACAGATGTCAATTCATGGCCAGAAACAAATATTGTTTTATTTACAAATGTTGGTCCTCTTGACTTTCTTTCCATGGTATATTTTATAGATATTTGTTGAGTAGGATGTGTTTAGTTTAGTTCGAAAATTGTTGACAGGATTTATTTTAGTTTTGAGTATGGAGGTGTCAAGATCTGAATATATTTTGTGCATATATTGAAAACCAGAATGTATAAACAACAGATTGGGAGACTAGCTTGTAAATCTATAGTAATCATCAAACTTATATATATATATATATATAATATTAATAGTAGATAGGAAAAGACAAAATTTATAAGGTATTTTTAAAAGAAAATGCTTAAAAAAAAAAAAAAAAGGACTTACAAAGTTAATTTTTCTGGGAATAGAAAATTTAAAAAGCATGTAAATTTAAATTAATGAATGGAATTGAAGAGAGAGAGAAAAAAAAATGAATTTCAAGAAACTAGAGTTCAATAACATTCAGACCCAGTAAGCAAATATTTAAATATATTAATAGCAAATAAAATTAAAAGTTCAGATCACCATTTTGAGTTTTGTAGAGATGTATCCACTCATCAGAGGGTTTGATAATAAAATTCCAATTTGTACTATCACACCTCTTGAAGTATGAATACATCTGTGAAACTTGGAATGGAGAGAGACAAGTTAAATATTTAAATTTATTTGTTACTATTAATGCACTATCTCTTGATACTGAGCACTTTAATTACAAAAGATTGCTTGCATAAAGGTACCGGTTTCTAAGAAATACTCTTGTTCTGGCTCCTGGTACATATTTGTCTCACATGCATGATAGGTAGCCAGATAAAACGCCTTATGACAATAAAAAACTTTGAAGACAATCCTTTTCATAAACTGATTTATTGAAAGCCAAAAAGCATTTATCTGGCTGTTTGAGGTATGTATGCGTGAGAAATAGACATGTACTGGAAAGCAAACAATGAAATGATGTTATCATAAGGTATAGATTAGGGGGATGAGAAAGTAGGAACCACAGTTTGAGCCCATGTTTTATAGTGCCAGTTATGGTAATTATTACTACGGGTTAAACAGAAAGTGGTAAAAATATGCTGACTAATCTAAAATGTACCTAAACTAAAAAAGAGACAAACAAAGGGAAAATAAGACAATGGTGATGCTGTGGTAACAGGACAACTTTTGTTGACATTTTTTTTGTTCTTTTTTGTAAAGTACATTCTTTGTCATTTATACACATGTGTAGGTGTGTGCTTGTCACATTAAGTTTAACTAAGAGATTTGCCTATAGTTTATGTATAGGCAGTTTTAGATAAATATACCTTGTTCATATAGTACATATATGCACTGATATATAATATAAAAGTTGACATAAAGTGGCAACAGATTGTGTTCAAGCATGAAACAGGCTGCTCTGTGTTGACCACAGTATTCACTTATATATTTACATATGCTCTGTCTTTGATATTGAGCACTTTTACTCATATATAGTTTTAAGGTGTGTGTTTGGTTATATGTATGTATAATTGTTGTATATAAATTTTCATTTTTCTCCATTCAACTATAAATTTCTGTATCTCCAGGTAAGAGAATGTCAAGGTATTGGATGTTATATAAAGATTTAAAAGTGAAGATATTTTCATATAGTGGTCAATATTGTAAAAATAGAGCATTGATAATATTATTATTATTATATATATATATATATATCATACAAAAGAATTACTTAACTAATTTTCCCTGACTTCAAAGTTTTGTAGTAATATGTCCACTTTTCAAGCAGTTAATCTGTATATTACATATTTCCAATTGTAATGACTATACTTTTTTTTTTCCAATTCTTTTGTGTGTATGTATGTATGTATATGTGTATATATATATATATATATATATATATATATATAACAAAAAAAATCCCAAATTATTTCATGTGGGTATGGTTTATTTCAAACCAGCACAACCTTGTGCCAGTCCTCCTCAGCCCTGGACTGAGTTCATCTTGGAATCAGAGGCTTGGAATTTAATTTAGATAGCAGTTGAGGAAAAGGTACAGGGCAACCTGAAGAGATGCCTTTCTAGACAAAGAACCAGAGTTTGTGATAAGGGGAGGGCGTGAGGTATCTGTGTGTACATACATACATACATATATATATATATATATAGCAATAACGTTATTTAAATTTTACAAATATAATAGTGCATTTTAAGTTAATCTAAACTGGAACAAATTTACTCTAGGGGACTCACTGTGAGGATGGAACTAACTCACTATGGCTAATGAGACAAATTTACTCATAAATATAGCATACTTTAAAACTGTGTGTGGGGTGGGTATGTATAAATGTTGTATATAAATTTGTATTTTTCTCCATTTGGCTATAAATTTCTGGAACCAATTTACTATAGATGACTCCTTGTGAGGATAGAACTAACTCACTATGGCTCATGAGAGAATTTTGTAAATCTTTACAGTTAGCATTTGCATGGTTCTTGCTGAAGTAAAATAAAGATTTTGGTAGCATATGCCAAATGTGTTTGTATTTTGAAATTAATCTTATGAGTTCAGAAACAAAAAGAAACATCTATTTTTGTGTCTTTGAGAGCATTTTACAGTATTCAGACTTGAAAGAGATCATGCAAACAAATAATTGCAATCTCTCTCTTGCAACATTCTCTCATATTCACAGGCACTTGCACACACTCATTCACATAACACTCTTTAAATTTCATGTACTCACACAACACTCACCTGCACAATCCTCCTTGCATACTTGCCCACCCACTCCCTCATGTGTATTTGCTCATAAACATGCTCCCTCTCTTGTGCACTGCCTTACACTCACACTTTCTCTCTTTTTCTCACTTATTCTTTCACACTCACATGCATTCATAAAAGTATATGAATATATCATATATTCAAATAATTCTTTGCCCTATTTGTCCAGCTGTTGGTTCCAAATTTTGTAATCTTTTCTGTATTTTTCTTTTCTTCATAACTATCTTCATATTCTTTTTTTTCTGCTATGATCCTCACAGGATAATTTAGAATCATAAATTGCCACCAATGTAAAAAGTTTTGACTATATATCTTGCAAAGTTTCATTTTTTTTTTTTTTTTTTTGAGTATTTTAAGAATTCAAGAAAGCAATTAGTTTTATTGTTACTAACAAAATCTTTAGTAATGTTTAAGCTTAAAATGTCTTCTCTTTTCTCTTTAGCAAGATTTCTCAAGATAGTTTAAAAAGTTTCATAAAAATATTTTTAAATGCAGTGTTGATATCTGAATTGGTATCCAGACTATGGGAAACTTTAATCATATAAATTTAATGATAGCCAGATGTAGATATATCTTTTTAATGAGGTCATAATTTTTGTTTAAAGCAAGAAATTTTTCTATCAGTGTCACACATTCATTTATTCTATATTTGCTGTAATGAATTATGGTTGAAAAATGGGTCAGATATGAAACCTTTGACTCCTGTGGACAAACTCAATTATTTATTTTTTGGAAGAGGTTTAATTTTGATAGTGAGAGACATTTAACCAAGCAAATTGTTCATTTTTTTTTCTCAAAATGTTATTGAAATAAGATTGAAACTTGAATTTTAATGTCTGTTGTGAGATGAGGGTATAATCATTTATCAGGAATTATCCCTTGTATCTGAATGGTACTATAGTAAATTTGTTCACTGCTTGGAGTGAATTGATTTAAAAATGAAATATTTAAAATTCGACTACAAAAGGAAAATGTAATGTGTGAAAATAAAGAAAAGTCATTAGAAACATTGCGATTTTGAGATTAATGTCAAATTAGGAGTAAAAGGCCCATATTTTATGACATTTAAAAGATTTCAAGAAATTTTTATTCAAGTTTGTTTTGCATAAAGACTCTTATCATTTATTCAACTATATGGGGATAGTTAGAAGAAGAGGCAAGGTATAACAGGACCAACATTCTAAAATTGTTCATGCATTGTACTTGGTTTCATCAGTATTATGAAGGTGACATGAATTTATCAAAAGAATTTCAGTTGCTTTTGTTTTTTTTTTTGCTTTTTTTTAAGATTTATAGCTACTGTGATATGACATAAACTCAACATCTTTTTGTTTTTTAAATAATTTCAACCCAAGGAAGGTGATAATGTCACTAAGATGCAAGGGTTTATTGATAGTGAAAGACAAGGAGAAAATCTTAGTGAGTAGAAAGACAATAAAAGAACAGGATTCAGAAAGACAAGATGGCAATTGATGTTGCATTTAAACTTTTGAAGATCTTAGTTGACAGGAAAAGAGTTCCACAGATGAGAAGTGTGAAAGGAGAAACTATTAGAAAAAAACTTACTGTTATGTCTAGCTACTTCAACAGCAAAATGATGAAGCCAGGTTGCCATTCTAGTGCTATGCTTAAATTCATGAGGTTGAGTTACTAAAGAGAAAAGCTCATCAGAAAAATTGTGCTAAGTACTCTTATATAAGATACTGAAAGAATGTTGTATGGGAAGTTTACCTACTGCACATTGATGGGCTTCATTAGCTGAATGTATTGCAAATATTTTGATTACCATTGTTATATATTTTATGCTGCCATCATTTACTGGATGAAACCAGTAAATACTTCTCATGTCTAATTCTTTAAATTTGTTATGGTTCTTCCAATTAATCTACTGCTTATACTTATCTTTCAACATAATTTGTTACCTTGTTAAGGCACTTAATTCAACAGTGAAAATTAGTCGCACATTAAATTTGGTAAATGAAATTCTATGGTGTATGGTATGAGGAAGTATTTAAAATATAAAAATGTAGAGTAACAAAGATTTTGATATTTCATAAGTACAATTTTTTTAAATTGTCATATCCCTTCAGGATTTTGGTGATCAGATTTCTCTGCAGATTTTTTAAAATTTGCCATGATTTCTTGGAAAAGACTGAAGTGTTTTCCCATTGCCTTCTCTGTGATTTTCTATACAGATTTGTCCTTCTGGAATGGATACCACTCAAGGCTCAAACTCTCAGTCTGCCATGATATTTTAATCCATAGGTAGGGAGGGAAGAGATAAACTTATGGTTTTATCAAGAGCATTTGTATGAAAGTGAATGCAACAGACTCGGTGGGAATTTGAACTTTGCTGACCAATTCTCCTTTCTGTCTTGATAACCATTATGTTAACTGCACATGCAAATCTTTAAAATATTTCTCTTTTTTTTTTTCTTTTTTTTGACAAACTTAAACTAGTGTATTATTATAAAAAAAAATCTTTCTTTTGCTATTTATAGCTGTTTACTGACCTTTGTTTGGAACAAGGCCACAAGTTTGTGGCATCTAGTGAATATTGATCTTAATAGTTGACTAGACAAGCTTGTTAACCATTACTTCATCCTGAGGCACATATTGCTATTTTCCATTCCTTCTATTTCATAGCCTAAAAAGAGACCAAAGAAAATGAAAACATTCGTCAAAACTAATATATAATAATATAAAGAATTTATCTCAGAAGCACATAAAACAAATTTGTGTTACTATTTCTCTATTTCTATTATTATTAGGCAGTCATCAATATAGTATGGGTAAGAATCCTGCTTTAAGCTTAGGTAGATAATATTCTAGCCATTGTCCATGAATGGTATGTTTCTGAGGTATGAGATCTAAATTAGAATCTTAGTCAGGGCTGCTCTTTTGGTAATGGTGAGAATAGCAGTTTTCATACAGGAAACCTTCAACGTTCATTGACTGAACAGTCAGCATTACTCTCAGTTGAAATTTATATATTACTCTTTATTTATATACTGACAGGAGTTTCCTTTCTAACCTTTTGTTTAAGGAAAGTCAACATCTTCATTATATTGTTCTTCTTTCTAGTTACATATACTATCCATTTTAGTTGTTGTTGGAAGTGATATGATTTTATTGTTATTTGGCAAAGCACTTTCTTTGTGATTCTGTAGCACCAGTCTATAGGATCTGATAAAGGATACTCTTCTTTAAGATCTACAGGGTTCATTTGCTTGAAGAAATTTTTTATCATTGATCTGAGAAAACATGGTCCATTTAGCAATGACACAAGGCAAATTCAATTACAAAATTACTTAAATACCTGTCAGCTTTTGATGGTAGAAATAAACAAGTTAATAAATGACAATTTTTCATCAAAGAAATTCAAATATGATACTTTCTTAATCTCTGGTTAGTATCAAATTATTACAAGAAAAGTCACTAATCATATAGATGAATGTAATCTATTAAATCAATATTTATATAGAAACTCTTCATTCATCCTTGTTTAAGAGAAAATCTGTTTAGAGAAAAATCAAAGTCTTACACTTGTGATTCTGAAGTGCTAGTCTACAGGGTCAGATGTAAGATTGTTTCATTTAAAGCCTAAACAATTCATGTGCTTAAAGCCATTTTTTAATCACTCATCTGAGAAAATGGTTTTATATAGCTTTACAAAATTTAATGGCCAAGGAATAGCTCAGTTAATAAAATGTTTTAAAAACAATAAAAAAAAATGCAAACAAATGTATGTGTAATTGTTGTAACCTAGGAAAAAGGTTGCTGAATGAGGAATAACCAAAATGGAGGTTGGAAATGAAATAATAATCTTTATAAGGAGGCACAGTGGAGTAATGGATAGCATCTCAGATTGAAGAATCAGAGAGTTGAGTTTGAATTCCAGTCGAATCCATTACATTCACTTGTGTGCTAATACTCTTGGGAAAGGTATGAATCCTCCTCTTCTCCCTCCCCCAGCTATGGGTAAATAGCCGGACAGACTAGGTTCCATATCCTTGGATGTCAACTGGTCTACTTCAGAAAGAAATGGCAACCTACCTCAGGAAAAAATATGCCTTGTCAGTCATGTATCAAAAGACATATGATTGCCTAAGAGTCTATCACACATGGTATATAACTAATTAATCAATCTTCATAACATCAACAAAATACAATACTCGCCAGTGGTAGGTAAACCACTGCTGGTGGTGGACTACTTAGGCAGCATATTACACCCACTTACAATAGTGTCCAATGTAGTTATGAGGATTGGGGTATTACCCATTAGAGTATGATATATAACAGTAATAATGAAACCTTTGATTTTTTTTTCTCTTTGGATTTCAAAGTAACCAACAAAACATGAATAATGAAAATGTATCCTTAGTATTCTACTCTCAACCCATTGTTCATTGATTACCCATTCTAAATGTTCCTCCTTTACAAATAAGATTTCCTGTATAGGATGTAGACAAGTTCTCTCCCTTGAATTAGAACTCTCTTTTAGCTCCTACTTCCCTGTATCACACTGTTCCTGTTTACATCTCTTACTCTATATGGCCATATACTAGCTGGCTGTTTCCTTCCTTTCATTAGCAATATTAATATTTACTAAGGTTACAAGGCTCAAAATATAAAGGACACAGTCAGAATGAATCTCTCTAGAGTAGTAATGGTATTTAAAACTTGCTGCAAAACATGGTACCCCATGTAGATATTTGCTAAGTTTAGCTTGATCTAATTTGATATAAGTTCATAAGTGTTAGGCACCCAATGAAGACTGGACTTGCTCCAGAAATCATGGTCTGTAAAACTAGTTTGCCAGCCACAGTGAGGCTCTGTTTCTATTTGTTTTATTTTATATAGTCTCATCTTAGAGATTTTGAAAAGGACAGTTATTCCTTAGAAATAAATTTTAACAAAAAATTCTATATGTAAGTTTACCATTTGTTTTCCTTTCCTCTAGCTTGGCACCTTCTCTCTCTCTCTCTCTCTCTGACAACCTTCTTTCTGTCTGCCTATACCTTTTCTTTCACACTCATCCTGATTGCAATATTTAAGTAATTTTTCAATTAACACTTAACACATTTTTTAACACTTAAATAATATAAATTTTTTTTTGTTCATCTTCTTGAAAATCAAGTAAAAATAATTGATCATCTGTCTTGTTCTTTTGCTATAAATGGAAACAATTATAATAAATAAAACTAATTTTATATATATATATGGGGAAATTTTATGACAAAGTGTAAAAAGTTTACTTGTGATGCGTTTTGATCTTTTAGGACTTCATTGGACTGAAGGACAAAACGCATCACAAGTAAACTTTTTCCACTTCATCATACAATACTGTTCTCTCTCTCTCTCTCTCTCTCTCTATATATATATATATATATATATATATATATATATATATATATATATATATATATATATACGCGCTTTTGAACATATCTACAAAACCAATTACCATTTAAAAATTCCTGAAATTATATTTCTTATATAAACATAGTTATTGTATTAAAAATCATAAGATTCACTCAGTAGAGTTAGTCAAATTATCTATCTTGACATAGTGAACTCTTCTGGTGACCTATAAAGGTAACAAAAACACACACACACACACACACACACACACACACACACACACACACACAAAAGAAAAATCTCATTTTTTAAGCAATTAATTTTTTTCATCAGACATTATTTCTTAATACAATAAATGTTATATTATATAAATGTTTATATATAAATGTCAAATTCTAGTAAATATAACAGACACTGCCACCTGGCATTGCTAGTGGAAGGAAGAAAGTTCTAGTATGACAAAAAAAACAGTTATAGATATTATAAACAAAAATATATAAATGCGCTTTGTGGAAAGGGGTGCTGAAAAATTCTTAACTTGGCCCACTTCCGAAATATGACCAAATGAAAATTTCAGCAACACCTTATATTTTGAAATTCTTATAGGCATAAACTTTAATGTGATTTTGATGCATATCGAAAGCAATCAAGATTGACAATATAGTTTTATTATTTTATATGAAATTCTTTAATAGTTCATTGTTATTATTTAGACTTACGGCCACGTCACGTTCAAACACCTATTCCTGTACAGTCACTGAAGTTAAGCAACATTGCACCTAGTCAGTATCTAGATGGGTGACCACTTTGGAATACCAGGTGCTGTAAATTTGGATGTGCAAGATGGTTTAATGGATAATGGCTTTAAATTGTGAATACGAGAGCCAAGTTCCAATTCCCATTGAATTTGTTGTATTTACTTATGTTTAAATACTGTTGGGAAAAGTATGAATTCACCTCTTTTCCTTCCAGCTATGAGTTAATTAGTAACTTGTATCACTTGACCATTATTATCTCAAAAAAATAACTTACAATCTAAAAATCTTTCCTGGCTTTAAATAACCTGCAATGGATTGATAAGACATAGATTTCAATTGTGTTATACTTAAATAATATAAATATATATATATATATATATATATATATATATATATATGGGGGAAATTTTATGACAAAGTGTAAAAAGTTTACTTGTGATGCATTTTGTCCTTTAGGACAAAACGCATCACAAGTAATCTTTTTTCCACCTCACATACAATTTCCCCAATACCTCTCTCTCTCTCTCTCTCTCTCTCTCTATATATATATATATATATATATATATATATATATACACACACACGTTTGAACATATCTACAAAACCAATTATTTCTCAATCAATCAAATTGTCATTATTTCACAAGAAATTCATATTAGTATCCTCATTTTTATCATTACATCTTATCACTAACAAATGGCTGTACAAGCAAATTCATAAGGTTTCAACATTGTCTGGCTGTCTATACTCAGCAGAAATGAGACAACCATAAAGAGCTTCCATAGCTTAAAAAATGCTATTGTTAGTGTTTTAATGGATATGCTGGGAAAATTCCTCTAAGTGTTGATCTATTATGTACAGGCAGCTAGAGTTCTTTCAGGCTAACTCACGAATGACCACTTCTCATAAGAATCTTAATCCTTGATACCCTGATTTAGAACAATCTTTAAGAGAAAATATATATCTTGTCAGATGAATCATACACCTGCTGAAGGTCAAAGGACTCAAAATATAGTGATAAAAATAGTAAGGATCAGAATACTAGTATGAATCTTTTTATTGAGAGATCAGAACATTTCTGCATAAAACCAGTAATTATCATATTTCCTGGCATCAAATATGCCCCAATTTTCGCTTTGAAATTTTTGCAAAAAGAAAAAAACCCAAAAAAACAAAGAACACTACATAAGTAAAATAAAAATGAAAGTAACGTAGCTTTCCTGTGCATTTTTTATAAATATTTCATGGTAATTGTTCTGAGGAACTTTCCTTTTTAGTACCTTAACTTTATGAATTTAAATGCAGTACTAGATTGGCAGTTAGGTCTCAACATATTAGAGTTGAAATAGCTAGATGTAACCCTAAGTTCTATGCTAACAGTTTCATCTCTCGCACTTCTCACTTGTGGCACTCTCTTCTGATTTCTTGCTTTCCAGCCAACTTTGACATTGCATTTAAAATTTTTGAAGATCAATATCAATTGTTATCTTCTGTCTTCTTAATTCCTATTCTTTTATTGTTCTCTTTCTTTAATAATGTTCTTGTTTCTCATTCTTTCACACTCAACAATCCCTTGCATCTTACTGGTTTTGTCTTCCATAGGGTGAAATGATACAAAAAATAAACACCTTTAGCATGTAAGGCATTGGATAAATCTTGAAATCTTATTTTCAGGAAAATAATTAGCATCTTCAGTGCCAGGAAATACAACATTTTTTTTTCTACATGTTTTCTCTATTCTGTCTTAGAATATTTGGAAATGTTTCTTTACCTTTTTTGTCCTCTTGTTTTAAAAATTCCCAATTGGCCAAATGTGTTAAGCATTTTTGTTTTTTGTATGATTTAATGCTCTGTAAACACATTAACTTCTATTGTCTCTGAATTTTGTTTTTGACACAATATGTTGACTTCTATAGTGTCAGGTTTTATTTATGCAAGTCAATGTTTTTATTTTATTTTATTTTTTTTAAACACTAATATTGGCATTGATGAACTTATGTTGTTAAAATGTTCAAGATATAATTAGATTTATATTACCAATATATCCTGAACATTTTACAAACATTAGTTGGTTAATACCAATTTTAGTGTAAATATAAAGTGACTTTCATAATAAAACCTGACCTATTTAAATCAAGGTATCAATGTTTTTAATAGGGATAGATATAAGATGAAAGTAATATTGATATATTGTTAATATAATCCTAAGAATGTCATTACTTTCACCTTATAATATGTAACCCTATCAAAAAATTGATACCTTTTATTTAACAATACCAGGTTTTATGCAATGTGCAATATAAATTTTTATTCATAAACAAATCTAAAACTTGTAGGTCAAAGAAACATATTTGATTAATGCACTGTCCTGTATAAATTATTTCATATGTTGATATGGACTGCTTGACATTCTATAACTCACCTAGCAAAAAACATAACATATTTCCTTGCATTGAGAATGTTCTAGCATCAAGGGCTCACCCCCAATTTTGACATGCAAAATGAAAATGTAACCTTTGAACTGTTAGATGCAGAGTAAATTTTCAAAACTTATTTATGGGGGAAGAAAAATAGCATCTTTGATGCCAGGAAATATAGTATATAAATAATATAAAAATCATTAATAAATTTATATTATATACCTGCAACAAATGGAGTGTCAAAAAGGATGGTTTTTCCATTGGCACTGCCATTATTTTAGTTAGCTTCCATCCTCGGCAATGTTTACCATTTTAAAAAGCAATGATTAGAATTGTAATAAAACTTAGACATGAAAGTGAATTTATACATTTTCTTTGTTCTTGAGAACTGACAACAAAAAAAATAAACAGTATTATATTGTTTATTGGAATGGCAGGCAAAACATTAACTAATTAGCAATTGATATGAAATTTGAGATGGCAAATAATAAGGATTTCTTTAGAGTTGGTTCACTATTAATAATTTAGTAAATTTTTATAAATTTATGAATAAGAAATTGTTTTCATATTTCTTTAAAAATTGGTAAATGATAAATATTGTATTAGTTTCAATAAAATTGTGTTAGTTTTTAGAATGTTGCAAATATAAAATTTTTGCAAATAAATCTAATAAATAAATAGTTTAATATTTTTGTTGTAAATTCTTAAGAACAAAAAACAAAGTATAAACTCACTTTCACCATATGTTTAGTTTTTTTTTTATTATAATTCTAATCATCACTTTTTAAAACATTGCCAAGAAGTTAATATGATAGTGGTGTCAATGGGAAAATCGTTTTTTTTTTTTTTTTTTTTTTTTTTTTGCTGGGAACAAACATCTAAGTTTGCCCTAATGTGACCTGTGGATCATGTACAGTAAAATGACTAGTAAGATCCTCCTCATCTGTCCCACAACTGGGTGTGGTCATAGGGTGGCTGTGCATTGGACCAGCTTCCTCCATATGTCTTTATTGAGTGTCAAAGTCTGAGTCTCTCTGAATGATCTTCTGGTCTACACAGTGACATTGTTTTCCTCTGTTTAGCTCTTTTGCCTAAAGGGTTACTTTATAGGATGGCACTGCACTGGAAAAATTGTTGGCTCTTATGACATGGCCATACCACTTCAACTTTCTCTATCTGACGGTAAGGACATCACCCAATGTGCCTGTTTCTTGTCTCAACTCTAGGTTGTGTTTTTTGAAAAAAAAAAAAAAAAATACCAATTTACAACAACTATTTCTTAAATTCAAACTTGCTTCCAAAAAGCTTGTTTTAATTACAAACAGGAAATGTCAGTTTATGACTCGGAACCTAATGTCTTCAGGAATTGGTTTGTTCTACTCTGATAAGATTATCTGTTTTTCAGTTCTTTTTATGATTTAACAAAAGCATGTTTTCAGTTTCTTTCCCTTTTCTTTACCTAAAGAATTTAGTTTATTGCTTTGAAGATCTTAAATTCTTTCTGATTTTAAATTTGCTCAGCCCCCTTCCTATCTCCTGCCACTTAGATGACAAATGGCAGTCTAATTGTCTTCCGAGCACTCTGTGTGCACGTGTGTGTGTGTGTGTGTGTGTGTGTGTGTGTGTTATTGATACTTACTAAACATAGGATAGTGTGGCACAAGGCCACAATTATGGAGCATATAGCAAAGATCAACTGTACTTCAGAAGTTATGGTCTGTGAAAATAGTTTGCCAAACATTGCTCCATAGTTAGGCGCTAACTATGTTTACATTAAGACCATTTTTTATTTTTCTTGTCATTTCTGTTTGTTTTGCATGCAGTTATTACGTATATTTTTTTATTTTATTCTTTCATTTAATTTTTATTTTATTTTGTTTTATTTTTTTTTTTTTTTTTTGTAAATGAATAACACCTATTTTCTTGGGAAATAAAACATCCACAACTTTGCAAATGTCATTGTCTGTTTCTTTTTTTTTTTCTTTTTGTTAACATTCTGTATATCTTAGTTGCCACAAAAGACAGTCTGTGTGTGTGTCTGTGTGTGAGTACATTATATTTAATCTATCATCATAGTATAATTATATATATATATATATATATATATATATATATATATATATATATACACACTGGTGGATAAAATTATTTAAACAATTATTTTGAAGAAGAATAACATTGATTGCACCTTATTTGTTACTGATTTCTGTTCTTGTTGGAATTCAATTTTCATTTTTTAAAATTCTTTTTGTCAATGAAACTCAAATGCTGCCATTGGTAGCTTCCATTCAATGTCAGGTCACTTTCTTTTTACAGAATTTATATTACATATAGATAGTGTGGACATAAAAGTCACAATGTAGTGTTGATTTCTATATCAACACTGTTTATATCTACAAACACTATCTCCAATACTGAGCATTCTTCCCCTATGAATGTAGCAAACTTTTAACAATATATAGTTAAACAATTTATGGCAAAGTTTAACAGATGTATGTGCAAAACACAGCGTGTCAAAAACACAGTTTTTCTCTTGACCCTGCTATTACTGTATACTTTGGCAATTTTTATAGCTTTAAAAAGCTATTTTTAGAATTTTAATAAAACCCAAACACATGAAACTAGATTTATACCTTTCTTTTCTTGAGAATAGACAAAAGAATTAAACACAATTTTATTTAATTGTTTATTTACAATTGTAATGCAAGTGCAAATATAATTACAACTTTATAAAAAAAAATTATAAAATCAACTACAATTCAATATCTATTATTCATCCTATTATAAAGAGATAAATTTGAAAAAAAAAAATTTATCCATAGATTCATAAAAATGTCTGAACTATATAGCAAGAAAACTTAAAAATCATCGCCCATTTTACAAGGTAAAAAAATAGCTAGATGAACATCCCACTTAGAAAATTAAAACAAAAATCTACAATATAAAATAATCGGAGGAGAAAATTTATAAATGTTTGAAAAATATATTTTTTCAAAATTTCTCAGTTACTCATCTTTGTATTTATTTAGATATTTTCATAAATTTATAAATAAAAAAATTTGTTTTCCAGTTTTTCTTTACTGCATTTAAGTTGGTTCACATTTTTATAATCTTGTAAATCCCAAAATACTTTTGTAAGTAAATAATCTAATGAATTAGTATTGTTGATCTTTGTGAAAAAATGTATAAATCCAGATTCATGTGTTTGGGTTTTATTAAAATTCTAAAAATAGCTTTTTAAAACAATAAATTGTCAATGGAGAATGTGATAATGGTGGTGTCAAGAGAAAAACCATTCTTTTAATACAGTTATTTTTTTTTTTTTTTTTCACATACTTTTTTTTTGTTAAACATGGCCAATTTTTTGTTATAGTATTGTAGTTTTTTTTTAAATGCTAATTACCACTAAAATTAATTATTATTAATTAAAATACTATCATTGGTATGCCACTATGACTGATGGAGAGAAATGCATAGAGAATTCTTCCCAGCTTTTTTTTTTTTTTTTTTTTAACTTTGAAAATTCAAGGAAAGACATCTAAAATTAGCAATAAATAAACCTGAAGCTATTTACTGGACAGACATTTTTTTGTCAGATTTACTTCAAATACTTAGAAACTTGAACTGGAAAATTGTTTTTAATCTCCAAGTTAGAACATTTTAGCAGTACTGTGTTATCAAACATTGTCCCTTGATGTGTCATTATTTTGCTGTGTTATAGTAACAAATACACAAACATACAAAAATTATATCATTATAAGGTAGATGTAGGTTTTGTAAAGAACAAAATAGATGTTCTTTTTGGTTGGTGAGTTCATCTGATTTCATTAGACTTTGTTAAATGTTATTTGGATACAAGTATGATGGATTATAAATCTACTAGTTTATGTTGGCATTTACAAAATATTTTTTAAAATTTTTAATCATTTTTCATGGATTAGTCCTTTTTCCATACTGACCAGCTTTAGGAAACAGATCTGAAAAAAAAAAATGTCTGTCTCTTTTTTTATGGAAGCAATTTTCACAAATACTTTCATTTTAATCAATGCTATAAAAACATATATATTAAAAAAAAAAGACAGAAGAAACTACAGTAACAGTCAAGGACAATTAAAAAATATATATAGAATCAGCTGACTGGTTTTGTTCCTCTTTTAATATGTCTGTTTTTATAGCATTGATTAAATTTTGTAAATTTTTTAAATAATATTTGAACTATCATTTAAAAAAAAAGTTCATAAACTTGATTATCATTGATTTATATACATTTGAAAATTCCACCATTGCAGATTGAAAATGCAATACAAACAAGAACATATTTTTAGTAATTATTAATTAAACAACATTAACTATCATTCCATAATGGAACCACTATATTACACTTAAGTAAATTTTTATGGACACTTTTAAAAAAAATCTAAAATTATGGTAATAAATCTGACTTGAATCTCTAGCATTAAAGTTAGATACTTTCAATGGTGCTACTTTGGCTTGTTATCTACAAGGAAAAAATATCTATACTGTACAAATTTTACTTTGGGATGATATCTACATAGTAAAACATAAGACTAGCTTAAAAGCTGCCCTGTCAGGTAGCATTTAAACTAACTTCTGCAGAAGGCTCTTGATTAGGCTTTCATCCCAGTAGGCAGGGAGGAGTAGATGTGAAAGGCAATAATAAACTATAGAAGAACTCAAAAGTGATTGCTGCACTTAAGTATTGAATTAATATTCAAGCTTACCTTTTAAAAGCTCAATGATAATTCTTCTGCCACCACTTAATTTAAAGACAATTTGATATATGTAGGTCCTTACTTTCCGTACAAACAATTATTTTTGTTTCATGGGTGACTTTCGCTAGATTTCACAATTAATTTCGATTATTCCCAAATTTATTTCTGTTATAAAAATTGTTATTGTACAAAAAAAATTGCAATAATGAAAACTTGGGAATCCCAAATTTCAGCATTGTGGGTCCAGATCTGGCCCGGAATGTTTTTAATTTGCTCACAGTCAGCCTGATTCCAAAATTCCTACAGTCTCTAGGAGTAAAGTTGAAAAATTGTGACACACTGACATTTGTATTTATTACATAGATATGTATATAACAAAGAAAATGTAATTAAAATATTAAATTTTTTCTTTTTATTTATAATTCTAGTGATAAACAGCGTGTACATCGGTTAAAATGTCTACATCATGCAAATAATGATATCTACATGGTAAAGCATAACATTCACACACATGCACATACCATAGAGAAAATGTAATTAAAAAAATTTCTATTAATGACATTCTCTCGAAACCAAGACAAATATTTTGCTTGTTCTTGATGTAGATTCATAACATAGATTGTAATATAAAGTGTAGATCACATACCAAAGTAGATTCATAACACATAGATAACAAGCTAAAGTAGCACCCTTTCAACTATACTACTGAGAATTTTGACTGCCTAATCTATTTTAATAATTAAAACCATAATTTTGGCACTTGCCACTATTATTAACATATCGTAGTGTGTATGTGTGTACTAATCTGTGTGTCTTGCAAATATTGGTTAATAAGCGTGCATCTCATTCTCTATTGTTAATAGTGTGTGTGTTTCTTTCTCACTTTACTGTTGACTAATCTGTGTGTCTTTTATCACTATTTACCATTGGTTAATGTGTCTGTCTCTCTCTTGACTGTCAGCTAATCTATACAATTCTCTCTCTCTCTCTATGCCATCAACTTATCTGTATCTCACTCTCTATCACTGAGTAATCTCTGCATCTCTCTCTCTACATATATATATGTTGACTAAACTGTGTGTGTCTCACTCTCTTTAATATCAGCTAATCTGTGTATATCTTTTTCATTGAATAATTTGCACCCCTCTCTCTCTCTCTCTCTACACACCATCAACTGATCTGTGCATCTCTTTAATGTTAACTAAAATGAATAAGTGTATTTAGGGTTTCCATATGAGTTAAATTTGATCATTGTTTTGGTTTTTTTTTTTAAGATGCTTATTTTTATATGTTCAGTCTTCATTCTTACTTCTCAGTTATTTTTTGATAGATGTTTTTTTGTGCTTATAAAATTTTAAGAAGCCATTTATCTGGAAGAAGTATTTTGTTTTGAACTTGAAGATTCATTATTCATCATATAAATTCCTACATTTTTTTTTTTTTTTTTTTTTTGTGTGTGCAATTTTGAACTCTTATCTCCATGGTACATTTTTTACCAGATGTCCTTTCAGATGCAAGTACACAAGGTTTATGTGAATTATCAATTTAACTTTTCTAGTTTGGGCAACTGAATCATGAAGAGTATTCACATCTTTTGTTTTTATTGTATCAACCAGTCTCTTCTTCAATATTTCAATATTTCTATATATATAATATATATATATATATATATATATATAATACACACACACACACAGTGTCCCCCTCTCAAAAAATTTACATTTAAAATGTGAATATCTGAGTAACTACTTGTCCCAGGCAAACAAAATTAAATAGGCTTCATGTTGAACAATAAAAGATTTATTTATCAAAATTCAAACGAGATATTCAAAGGGATGTAGATTTTAAAACTGATTTCACAAAGCTTCATAAATGTTCAATATGCGCACCACCTGTGACACGACACACATCAAGTCGACAATCCAGCTCTTGCCAAACATGCTGTAGCATGTTTTGTATAACATGGGTGGGGGATATAGACCTGTCCTTTCACATAGTCCCATAGAAAAAAATCACAAGGTGTCAAGTCACGTGAACATGATGGCCATTTCAACAGCACATTATCATTATCACATTAAATTCGAGATCATTTGAGCAAGTATTAACTATGTTATTAAACATAAACTACAAATGATGTCAATTTGGTGGGGAGGCACCCAAAATATATATGCTCTCAAAATAATGTGATTTTCTTGGAGAGGAAGTGGTGATTTTATAAACAGTGGCTGCTAATGCAATACTCTTTTACTTGAATCAAAATCTCCTAGATACTGACATCTTTTGCATAGTAAAAATTTTAAAATTTCCCTTCGGCTATGTCGTGCGACGATAGCTTTGGGGTAGAATCTCTGATTGCCAAATCGGTCGGATTTCAATCCCAGCTTGAAACAATCGGATGTCTAGCCACACTGATGAACTGTGACACTGTCTGTGGATGACATTTTATATATATATATATATATATATATATATATATATATATATAACATGTAGCATCTGGTCATTGTCCTTGAATGTTGATCTGAACATTTAACCCCTTCATTATCATCATAATTCTGCAGATTAAGATGATTATCCTTATTTTTTCCATATATATATATATATATATATATATATATATATATATATATATATATATATATTCAAACTTCATCATGTGTATGTTGCATCTGGTGACTGTCCTTTTGTATCAACCAATACTTTCCTCCTCTTCAACATGAACAACACCCAGTCACAGATCTGTGCTCATGAAAGAAACTTCAGGTTCTTCTATTTTCATAGTAATTTCAATTCCAGTAAGCATGTAATGGTTTGTTTTGTTTTTTTTTTTTGTTTTTTTTTTTTGTCATGCTACGCACCAGGTGGTACTCTGCATATGCTCCCAGGGAAATATAAACTGATAATATTTTGAAAGGCTTCTTTCTGGAAATATCTTCTACTATAAGAACTAAGATGCAACCGGTACAGAAACAAAGGATATACAGTTATTCATTGATGTCTACCAGGACCTAATTTTCATTTTGAAGGAACTGAAGTACAGTTTTAATCCAGATGGCTCTCTCCACTATTCATATAAAGAACTTGGCTATATTTCAATCTGCAGACAACTTTGTGCCATACATTAAGACTCCATCAAGCCTGCCAGAATAATAGGACCATCATCATTCTTGTCAGCTTTCCAGCCTCCATCATTGGCATTACCATTTCAAAGGACATTTCTGGAAGTCACAGGTAAATGAAATCTATCCTAGCAAAAACTTGGAATTTATTGAGAAATGTAAAAATGCTTATATACCAAGTGGCAGTATATCAATGAAGAAAAAAAAAAACTTCCAAAATGAAAATGGCTGCTCTATCTCGGCCATCAATATCAATGATTGTCTTGTTTTGTTAGCAATTTGATTAAAAGTTCTCTTTTAATTTCAACTTTGGATCTCCTACTGTATTAGCCAACATTGTCTTCCAAGCACTTATATGTGACACTAGTTTTGTTTGCAGAATTGAGCATCAGCAAAATTAAAAGTAAAATGTTTCCTTTGAGACCAAAATCTATCCAATGCAGGACACGCACACAACATCCGCCTGCTTCTTTGGATTTCATAAGAAAAAAATACCTTCTAAATTACAGAGATATAATTTCTGTAATATTTTCTTTCTTTGCAAATATGTAGCATTGAAAAAGAAAAAATTCCAAGAATTGGATAGCAAATATGCAATTATCTTAGTCAGCAGCTTTTTGTGGTATTTCCTTAGGTTACATCTGTGAAATTTGAAGTTTATAAGTGAATTTGAATCCAGAGTGTAGTGTCAGCCATGATGGAAATATATGAAAACTTATCCTTTTTACAAAGTTATTGACTGCAATCAGATACTCATGTTGGTTGTACCTTATTCCCTAGGGAATTTTAACCTAAAAACTAGAATTTCTTCACTTAATGTTATTTATTTTGTTTATTATTAAGTTTTCATTTCTTTAATTGTAATTATTTTTATTTATATTATTTTTTTTAAAATGATCTTAAATTGCCTTAACTTCTTGGGTTTCCTGTTGTCTTCTCCATGAGTTTGAATTCAGAGTTGTACTTTCAGACTAGCTACCACTTAAGTCTAGAGAAAAAAAATACTACTAATAAAATCAATATTGTTATGAAATAATTAAGAGAAATATTATGCAGTTGTAATATGATTTATTTAATTATAATTTTATCATACTATCTAGACCTGTGGACATTCCATGGTGCAATTATGACAAGATATAAGAATTAATATATCTTGCAATGGCTTCCAGAATATATAGTTTGCGATGGATAAATTGTCGCCTAAATTACGCAAAAAATGTTAATTCCATGGACATCTCATTTTAAAAGATATTTACCAAAATGACACAAAAATATTTTGAAATATTAAAGAGTAAATTTATTCAATAAAAATCACTGTTGGCTTCAACCACAGCCTTCAGATGATTTTGGAATCTCTTGAAACTCTTCTGGACGGTTTCCTTGTTTAAGTTGGTGAATGCTGCCATGATCCTTGCTTTCAGTTTATGTTGAATTTTGCTGGTCTCTTGCTCAATTGTGCACCACACATAATAATCAAAAGGGTTACAGTCTGAAGAATTAGGTGGCCTGATGTAAGGGCCAGATGTCAGAAATTGTCTGACAGCCATAACTTGGTTCTCCTGCTTATGTGGCATGGTGCAGAGTCCTGTTGCCAGACATAGCCACCTTCTTGACTCAGGGCAGCACTACCTCCTCAAGGCTCTTGATGTAAACCTCCATGTTGAGTCTTAGGCCTTGTGGGAAGATGAATAGAGGCATAACGTTGTCATCACTAGTGATCACTCCAAACACCTTGGAATCACCATTAGACTCATTCAACTCTTTCTGAATCTTCTGCACTGTCCTTAGATTGACACCCTAACACTCTGAAATGTTTGTATTGAAGCTTTCAGTGTAAATGCCAAGCAGTACAACATGCTGTTTTCAAGTTTCTGGCAGATTGAATTATATCATGGTGCTCTTTTTCTCACAGATTGTGCCCAACTGACCTAACTATACTGTGCAGTTGACAAAAACAAACAATGCACATGCGTGAAATTAAAAATATAAAATGGCGACAATTTACCTATCATGCACAGTATATATTATATTCATGCCAAGAGTAATTTTATGCATAAAATTAATAAACAATATAAATAACTTAATTGAGAAAGAAAAAAAGTTGGATAATATTTAAAATCTATTAAGATTTCTGAGACATTCTAGCAACAGAAACTTCTGTGATGTTACAGGAACATCAGTTTTTAAATTTTTTTTTTAGATATATAAATATATAAAAATCCTTGTTCATATTTTGTTTAATAGAGGAATAATAATTATTTGGACACATCCGTATCCTTTCAACAAAAAAATTCTAAATATTTTATGTATATATTTACAGTTAATTTTGTGTTTTCAAAAACACACACACACACACACACACACACATATATATATATGTGTGTGTGTTTTTGAAAACACAAAATTAACTGTAAATATTTTTTAAATAAATATATATTTTAATGCTTTGCAAAAGCATGACTAGATATATAAATATATAAAAATCCTTGTTCATATTTTGTTTAATAGAGGAATAATAATTATTATTTGGACACATCTGTATCCTTTCAACAAAAAAATTCTAAATATTTTATGTATATATAATCTCTTGGAGAAATGTCTTCTTGAATCTCATTAGTGTTTTGTCCTTTCTTCAACCCTTCCTATTCTCAGCCTTCTCTTTCACTTTCATCCCTGCACTGCTTGGAGTGAAATGATTAAGAAAAAAAATGTAAAAGCTCTATATCAAATTATAAAATTATCAGTGATTCCCAGAATCTATAAAATTATCAGTGATTCCCAGAATCTATAAAATTATCAGTGATTCCCAGAATCTATAAAATTATCAGTGATTCCCAGAATCTATAAAATTATCAGTGATTCCCAGAATCTATAAAATTATCAGTGATTCCCAGAATCTATAAAATTATCAGTGATTCCCAGAATCTGAGGTCACATCCCCCCTCTTTGTGATTTCATGTTTCTTTGATTCACCTTCCATTTTGAAATGTCATCTTGTAAATTTTTTTTATTATTATACACATGAATGAAACTTGTGTTTGAAATTCTCACTTTGAGATTTGAAATTCCTCCCCTAGAAGACAAGTTCTGTCCATCAAGGAATCACACTAATGTTTACTTAGTTCTACCTGATAGCATATTTTCTACTGGCAGTAATGGTTGGTGGTTGATCCCAGGCAAAATGCCTAGATTTGGAATGCTGATTTTTCTTTTCTTTTTTAAGGCATTCCCCACACACACCTCGACAACTTGCTTTATTTCGAATAGTGGCACAACACAATCTTCCCACCACCATTTGACCTTGTAAATATCTTATTTCAATGATCAAATGCTTTTTTAACTGTTAAAACAAGTTTTGAAAATTTATGCACGTCCCACAGACAAAGGTTACTTGAATTTTATATTCTTTTTGTTCTCAAAAATTTTGCAAGTAAAAATTGGTGTATGTTATTGAGGCTAGGACATCTTTGACACCAGGAAATATGATAGCATGTAATTATTTCTACTTTGCCAAAAATGAATACAGATCTTTTGTACTCATTTGTGACATTGATAGACAACAATGCTTGCTTTTTGTTGCTTTTATCACATTTCAGCCATTGTGCCTACTGGCCTTCTTTAGGTATCTATTAGTCTAAATAACCTTCAAGGTTACCCTGATCAATGGACACATGTAGAAGGCCAGAGGGCACAGCAGCCAAAACATTGTGATAACAAAAATGAGGATATTAATCTGAATGTAAATAATTACATAATAATTCCAGAACTTCAGACAGAAATAATTCTTGCATCTTTTACTCTTGGTCTGTTAAGCATATCTCAATGTTCAATTAAATTAATGATACATTCCAAGAGTTGTTTGGACAATTCATTATGTTCTTTTTGTTGTGTAATTCCTTCAATGTTTCAGCCAATCCACTCTATGGCCTTCTTCATGTATACTCTCTATATGGAAAGAGAAAGTCTCTCTCTTTTTTTTTTCAGTATAGCAAAACCGAAAACTGGCAAACAGAAAATTAAATGTCCACAACAATGCCTGTAATATAGGTTATTTCCTAATTTCTGTTATGCTTGACTGCATTCATTGAGGTTTCACTTTTGCAGCTGCTGAAGCCTTGATGTCATTTCTCTCTTTATTTATTAATGGCTCCCATATTGTATTTATTTCTATGCTAGGCCTACTAAGGAGGTCCTCATTGCCTAGCATATGCACTGATTCTTTCAGACATCTGAATTTCTGGTAATCTTCTCTGTTCCATATTATCCATATACTATTAAAAAAATGCATCATCCGATGCCTACAACTGCAAAAATCATAAGTGTGTCCAAGACACATACCAACAAGAAATGATTAATATCAAACATACCATTCAGAATAACAACTACCATGCAAACATAACATCAGCTTCTGCAGGCAGAAACAGAAGCATCAAGGAGGAGAATCTGAAAACTGCCAAAGTCTTCCTTATGCTAAGAGCTTATCAGAAAAAATTCAGAGGATCTGTTGTTCATACATCAGGACAATATTCAAAAGCAGCCAAGTCAAGTCTAAGACAGAGGAGAACATAACAAAAGACTGTGTGTAATCCATTCCTTGTAGGTGTGGTAAAAAGATATAATGGTGAAACTGGCCAGCCCTTAAAAGTAAGGCTGGAGGAACATTGAAAAGTTGTAATTAAGTGTGAGACAATGAAATCATGAATGGCTGATCATATATGAAGATAAAAGTGTAGTCACCAACACTTGTGGAATGAAGGAGGAATACTGGACAGTCAGATGTCTGAAAGAATCAGCATATATGCTAGGCTATGAAGACCTTCTGAGTAGGACCTAGCATAGAAATAAATACAATACAGGAGCCTTTGATAAATAAAGAAAGAAGTGATATCAAGCTTTCAACAATAGTAGCAACTGCAGTAGAAAGTGAATGTAGTAAAGAGTGCTAAGTAGCAGGTAGGCTGGATTTAAGTTTCCCAGTTCTCCACTCTGCCTAGTGAATAAGAATGTTGGTTCATGAATTTGGTGACATAGTCATTACAAGTTCAATCTAGGGGATGATGATCTCCCTTTTTCCCTCCATATGTGGTCAGCTATTCCTTATTTTTCTATTTGACCCCCCGTGTTACGA
Source organism: Acanthosepion pharaonis (assembly GCA_903632075.3). Classification (NCBI taxonomy): domain Eukaryota; kingdom Metazoa; phylum Mollusca; class Cephalopoda; order Sepiida; family Sepiidae; genus Acanthosepion; species Acanthosepion pharaonis. The sequence goes on along the minus strand of CAHIKZ030005192.1, from coordinate 297,469 downwards.
CTTTATGATGTTATTTCAGTTTTACCTTAAGGAGACGGCCTGTTTCTACTTTATATTTTATTTATTTTTGTTTACCAAGGTACCCACAGAGGAAGCACTATCAGTAGTCAGGAATAGACTGGCTTCGTACTCAATCCTAGGAGAATGGACCAGTATACTAATAGATAACCTGATGAAGTTGCTGATGTTCTGTACACAAACACACTTCGGAATGGGATCAGACATATCGACAGGATAAAAGCTTAGCAATGGGCTCGCCATTATCACCAGCAATGGCAAATATACATAGAATACTTTGAAGAAATGGCATTAGAATCCACATCACTAAAGCCAACCCTGCGGCTGATATATGTAGATAACATCTTCATACTCTGGCAATGCCAGGAAGAGGTCCAGCTACTACTGGACCATATGAATTCAATAAGATCATCGATATAGTTCGCAATGGTGAGAGAAAACGACAACAAACTCGCATTCCTGGATGTATTAATATCTTGAACAAAACATAGCTTCAAGACATCCGAATACTGCAAAGGAAGGGATCGTTTGCTGATTACAACATCGAGCAAAAGTCATAAGTGGTGACCCAGAGACATATGAACAAAACATGGTCAGTATAAGCAGTAACCTATAACATAAAAATTACCCATGGTACATGACAGCAGCTCTGACAAATGTACAAAAGGATAACAACACTCATGAAACATCTTCAATTTGCCTACTCTATGTGAAGGGATTATTGGAGAAAATAAAAAAAATCTATAGTCCATATACCATCAGGACGACCTCCAAAAGGGGTTTGACACTTCGCAGATCTCTTCAAAGTAAGACCACTCTATAGAGGAGAACCTGACCAAGGACTGTGTGTACACGCCATCCCGTGCAGCTTTGGTAAGAAATATAAAGGCGAAACAGGCCGCCCACTTAAGGTAAGACTGCAAGAACATCGTAAAGCCATAACATGAGAAATAGAAAAATCAGGTGTACTTGACCATATATGGAGGGAAAATGGAGATCACCACCCCCTGTAGGATGAGGTTGAAATAAGACAGAGAACATCACTGGAAAATATGAAAACTTAAGGAATCAGCACATATGCTAGGCCACAAAGTCAGCCCAGCATAGAAATATGGGAACCAGTAAATATGGAGTGCTAGAGAAAAGCAATAACAACAACAAAATTGCAATATGAGCTCAGGTAAAAAATTAAAACTGAGACATTAAGTTTATAAGTCCCAAAAATTCATACACTGCTGTTCTCAAGGATACATAGCCCAGTGGATAAAAGCATTGGTTGGATCCAGTGACTTGATCCAAAGAGTTGTGATCACATCAGTTTAAGTGCGCTTTCTCTCTCTCAGAAACTGTAACTAAGGTCTGCTCAGCATAGTTGCGGTATGAACCACAGGTGGGCCCTGTTAGTATTGGATAAATACAAATTTGCCCGAGCAGGCATCTGGAATAGGGATTAGCTAGCTGCCTGAACACAGGTGTGTTCAGAAAATGAGTAGAGGGCCATTTTATATATATATATATATATATATATATATATATTTTATTTTGTGCATGTACAAAAGTTTTCAGCATTTTCTTTTTCGGAAACTCCTGACTTGAATACTCAGTAGAAGTTTATATTTAATAAACATATTGCTGGAAGCTTCTGCATGTATCTAATATACTTTTCTTTTTTTTTGGTGTGTGTGTATATATATATATAAAAATGTACAATCTCCTGTTTATTTAATGTCACTAGTAAATTTGTTTTCTGTTTCCTTCTGTTAATTTTTATATAACTATTTTTCAACACTCAAACATGAATTTCTTGTTCATCTCCCAAGAATCTAAGCTGGGACCAATGAACACAACATTGACAACCAAAAATTCTTCTTTGAAGAAAAGTCAAAGAACACTTATCTCCCTTGAAACAATGTATTTTGAACAAATTTATGGTCTCAAAAATGTATTTTTCTTTTTCAAATTTATTTCACTTTCCCCCCTTTCAAAATGATTCCCTTTCTGTTTTTAATCCCTTTCTTAAAATTTTATTTTTGTTTATTTTTTTCTAACCAAACTACAATCTGCCCCACTCCACTAAAGTACAGAATGGCAGATTGCTCATACGAATTCATCAAAACCAAAGCCTCTATGCAACACTATCCGTTTAATGATATTTAAAATACTTGTACATTTATTTGAAGAGAAAAAAACAAAATTTGTGTGTTTTTAGATAAGGCTTCAGAGTTTTATTTATTTCTGTCAGAGAAATAATAAGTCTTGGACATTTTATGATTGTTTGCTACTAAGATGTGTTTAAAACTGAACACTTCTCATGAAAGTTTGTAAGTTATGGTGGTTTTGGATGATACAAGAATAGATTGTTTGTTTTTTTTTAATTGTTGGTTTTTTCGTTGATAATTTATAAAAAGAAAATTATAAGAGCTATATCAATGTATATGTATCTCCATAATTGATTTGGAGTAAATATCAATTTATTTGAAATTAATGCTAGTTTTGTGTAAGCCCTTAAAATATTTAATTTGAATTTTACTAGAAAAAATGTGTGTTGATGTTAATTTAGTTTGCATCAGAGAATCTACTATTTACAAAGTCTGTCTGAAAATGACCCTACATATGAGTGAAATTGAATGAGAATATAATGGCATAGTGGATATAATATATGAAACAATTTCTTTGACATGTTTTACTGATGAATTGAGCTCAAGATTTTGAAGGTTGATTCCTTGTAAAATAAAATTCTTTCTGATGCTGCTGGTTCATCGGGAAAACATGCCAAAGTAGTTTTCTCAATTGTCTTGTGTTTATTTATTTATTTATTTATATATATATATATATGGAGAACGTTATAGTTATTCCAATGAGAGAAAAATGTATATTTTAAAAAAGAAAGAAACTACAAACGTTTTTTTGTTATAATGTGGATTTGTTTTAGTATATAAATTATATTTTTTTGTTCATATTTCTGCTACACATGTTTCAGGTCTCATGAATTTCTTCAGGCAAATAGCAGGAATAAATTTTCCTTATGTTTTTTTAATGTCTCATTGTTTGTTTTCTGTATTTGTTAGTAACCCTTGAACTCATATATATATATATATATATATATATATATATATATATAAGTGTGTGTTTATACATTGCATTTGGTAAGTAGGAAGTTCCACTCAGCTTCTTCCCCATAACTATCACTTTGTGGAACTAACTCCAAGAAGATAATTCCCCACCCCCTGATAAGCTTAACCGTTATATTCTCATAATATGTATCTCTTTGATTTATATGCTTACAACAATCTCATTCAGTAACCCTCTACCTTGAGTGGCTCTTGAGTCTTGCATTGGGTGAACAATGATATAAAAGAAAATGTGTATGCATATATCTGCATTAAATTAAATTTTTGAGGGTTTCCTTGATGTGGACAAGAACTTTTCAGCACCTGTTCACATTGACAGTTGAATCACAACTTATAAAACAAAAGCACAACACTGGAGAACTGTTGGGGGGGAAAAATATGGCATATTTCTTAGTTGTTAAAGTTGAGTTGTGATATGATTTCTTTTAAGGAGAAAAGTCCTCCCCATTTGAAAGATTGTAACTCAATCTTTCCTTCCTCATTTCCTGCTTGGCTATACTAAGCTAAGTATACTAAACTAAAGAAAGAATCAAGGAATGATATAATTAAAAGATTATCCATTTGAATTAACAATATTTTTCAACATTGCTTCCACTTTGAATTTTGGTTTTTAAAACATTTCTGATAAACCATTACTTGCTAAAGTCAATTCCTTCCGATATTCTTTTATAGACTTTGTGCCTGAATCTTATTTCAAAGTAGGTTTCTGCCTTCTTTCACATCTTCTCAAATATCTGTACAGAAAGAAGTTCAAAATTTGTTAGGACATTATCCCCAGAATGTTCCTGACCTAAATAAATATGAAATTAATATTAAAAGGTCTATTTGGTAGCTAAGATAGTTGAGCATTTCCTCATCTGTATTTGGCCCTGGTGCCAGACTAAGTTAAGAAAATATTTAAAATTCATCCATCAACTTGTAATTTGGCTGAAGTAGCTACATTTTTCCTATTGGTGATCAAACCTAGTTGAATGTCAGAATGTTAAGACAAGTTAATTTGTCCTCCACACTTAGAAGACTTGTGAAATACTATCATACTAGCCATTTGAATACGTGCAGATTAAACTAAATGAATATCTTTGGCCTGCTTGGTGGCTGAAGCACATGCAGTTTTCTCTCAGCATATGGATTTTCCTTCCCTCCACCATGTAGCCTTTTCACTACATTAAAATAAAGCTTACTTGGATATTTCCAAAGTTCAAGTTTTTGAAGGTTAATCTTTTTGAGGCAGGTTCTTCCAACTTGTACAAAAGGTTCAAAGCATTTCTTCTCCTCCATTTAGCTCAAAAAACACTTTGTAGATCTCTGTAATCATGCATAGACCATGGTTGGCAAAGCAGCATCTTTGCTTATATATATATATATATATGTATGTTACACACGTGTGTGTAGAAATTTCAAAATATATCTGTAAAAGGACTATGAATAAAGACAAAAGGAAAACTTATCTTAGCTGACATATTTCATCAATTGAGGCACTTTATCAAAGCAAATGCAAGGAATTTATTTTGTCAGGGTCTGCACTAGGGTCTTGAAAAAAGAAAAAAACTTTAATACAGAGGGGGTCCTTCCTCTCTACTACATGATAATTTCAAATTTACCAACCTGCGGGCCAAAGACCGTTGAAGAAAAATTGGTGGGAAAGGGAAGTGCTTTTTTTAAATTACCAAAAATCAGGTAATTATCCAATTTAAATAAAACTTTCAGTACATATTCATTAATTATTTACTTTTATAATGAATAAGTTTTTTTTATTTAAAAAGATCTGAGAAAATGTTATTCTTTTTGTAATATCCACCAATATTTTCATGACTAAATTTTACTAGAAAAATATGTTTAAGTCGCAAATTTTTACATTTCCATAAAAATTAATTGCCAATGTATTTCTGCTGAAAAAAAAAAGTTTTACAATTATTCTAGCACAACACGAATGAAATTGTCTTAAAAATTTGTTTTACGAACAGTATTTCAGTTTTCAGGAAAATTTTTCATCTGTTGAAATCTTTAAACATTTTTATTTTTTAAGAACTCATTTTCTCAGTTTTATCTTTCTAGAAATGTAAAAAAAAATTGGAACTAGAAATTTTATTTTAATTTCTAGCCATGGACTTCTGGTTAGTATTACTATTAGTAAAAAAAAAATCAAAGATCCTCCTTAGTGGATGATCTTGGAATAAAAAATGATTTTACCAAGATATTTTACTCTCTTAACTGATTTAAAAGAACTGTTCAGGAAGAAAATTACAATTTAAAAAAATAAGCACTACTGAAATTAGAAAAAAATACACTGGGGTTTCAGGAGTAAGATGTGACAGTCCTGTATTATATACAAGAGCAAAAATGCTATTGGTCTTTAAATATTTTTTTTAATTTAAAAATTTTGAAAAACTCATAACATTGGCTAAGATAAATTTTCTTTTTGTCTTATATATATGTGTGTGTATGTATATATGTATTTAAAATATATATATATATATATATATATATGCAATTTTTTATATATATTATTTATATATTATATATGCACATTATTTATTAGAAAGTACTCAATATCAGTGATAGAGCTAACATATTTCACACCAATCCAACTAAGTGTGTGTATTCACTTTAAATGTTACTTTTAATGGATACTCATATGAGTAGATGCTCTGTTTGTTTATTAAACAGTATATTTATTCATTTTCATTTACAAGCCTCAATATTTGAGAAACCTTAAAGAAAAATATTAATAAATAAAAATATTCCTTCTTTAGAAAATTTCTTTTTTTTACGTTTGGATATGAAACTGAGCAGATATGAAAATTTGTATTGTCTAGGATGAGAAAGATTTTGCTTATAAACGTACTATTCAGCCTTGCCTGAGTGGCTAAGTTCTCTGTAGCCCATTCAATTAGAGCTCATCAGATCTAAGTTCTCTCTGCACAGGGGGATACCAGTTCAAATCCTGCTGGAGAGTGTAAGTTTTTCTTTAATTCTTTTCTCGAATATTCAGGCTGGTAGATGAAAAATAAAATATACTGTTTAATAAATATACTGAGTGTCTACTCACATATGAATATGCACTAAAAATAATGTTTAAAGTGGAAAAAAACTGTTGAATGAATAAATAAAAAAATCCATTCCTTTTTAGATATAAAAAAAAATCATGTTATAAATAATTATTTGCGTAAAAGTTTCCAGAAAAAAAATGTTTTTCAAATACATCTTCAGCCATTAGTTTTCAACAAAATAAAAAAGCAAAAACTTTATCACACACTTAATACTATAAATAGTATGAATAATAATAAGTATCAATAATACAAATTTACAATATGGAAAATAATAAAATAGTCATCATATCTAAAGATATTTCCTAAACTTAGTTTGTTTTGGCCCAAAACCAAATTAAGAGAGACTAAAATCATATTTGTACCAATTTTTTCAATTGGTACAAGCCTTCCAGTAAAATCATCATCTAAGAGACTCTTTTTTTTCATTTTACCTAGACTCAGACACTACCTTCAGGTTTTGGTGGAAAATAAATAGCTATCACAACCACAAAACAGTTGACATTTTTGAACGGTCATCTAAAAGATAATTTAACATTTTTAGAAACCAGTGAAGCATATTGAAAATGATAGTTTGTAAAATACAAAAACCTAGTATATTCTACATTTAAAGAAAAAATATTTTTTTATGATTGTGAAAATAAAAGGTTGACATTTTTGGGAGGATTATTTCTTTATACTTGAGGTGTTTATACTTATACTCACACTTGAAGACCACCATGAAAATGGATTACCTCTCCCAACCTGCCAAATAAAGTAAATGTCGATAAAAAAAAAAAAAATCCCTAAACTGAGACTTGGCATTTATTACAAAAGGATGAGTGTAATTGTCTGTGAAGAAGTAACAAGATCTTGACAGAGATAAACAATCTGTATATATCTTTTTATGATATGATTTGCTATTTGAACCCAATTGTATCTTGGTTTTTAAACTCACAACATTTTATTCTTTGTACCCTCCAACCTTCTTCAGGTGACCAAATAGTATAGCATAATAAAACATAAATAACATAAAACTCATAATTTAAATCAGAGTCTCTGAGCACTGTTTGGTAATTGTTAATGTTACTACACTTAGTCTAATTTCTAGAGGCTTTGAGCATTTTGGGTTTTTGTGTAGGTAAACTTCTGTCTAGCTTCTTGGCCTTTCTTTTACTTTTTTTCTTTTCATATTTTTCCTTTTTTTAGGCTTAGTATTGGTAGGGTTGTTTTTCTTTGTATGCTTTACTTGTAACTTATTTTATTTTGGTGTTTATATATATATATGTATATATATCTATGTAGTAACAATTTTCATAAAGTGAACAGATACTTCAATCTGATCTTTGACATAGAACTAGGGAACAATATTTTGATCCAAGATAGAATGCATATAAGATACGCTGATATTAGATAGAAGTACTGATCAGCATGTAAATAATCATTTTTTTTTTTTTTTTTTTTTAAACAAGTGTGATGTATGCATATAAGAGGGAGTGCTGAAAAGTACTCAGCCTAACCCACTTCCAAAAAAATCAGTATTTCAATGACTAAATATCAAAATACTGATTTGGGAAAGTGAGGTTAAAAACTTTTTAGCACCCCCATCGTCTATATGCCTTTTTGTCTCTCCATGTAATTTTTATTTATTTTCTGTGTAATGCATTTTAAAAATAATTTTTGGTGTAAAAAAAAAAAAAAAAAAAAAAATTACCCAGTCGAATATGTAGAAACTATTTGGATGCAGACATCTGCATTAAATCCTCTATGTGTGTGTGTGTATATATATATATATATATATATATATATATATATATATATATATAAAAAAAAAAAAAAAAACAAATCTTTAGTGGAAGGGACAAAAAAACTTTAATAGAAAGATAAGCTTGTGTTTTGATTTTCTTCAGTATGAAAAAAAGTAGTTTTTTTTTTTTTAATAACATTATTATTAAAAGAAGGTTTTTCTGAAATTATAGTAAACAAATAAGTTTTTGAACTTTTAATTTTATCTCCTGACTTCAAGTTTTGCAGATTTAATGCACTCATCAGGGGATTAGAATTTAACATAATAGATGTCATATAGTGTTTAAAAGAAGAAAAAAAAAATTGAAGTTAATTTTTATATGAGTTTATTTGTTCTTTAAGGATGTTATTATGAAGACAATTGCATTAAATGTGTTGTCAAATTTAAGTCTCTTTCACCAATGTCTATTTGTAGGCATTTGTTTACAATTTACATTCTATTTGTACTTGGTAGACTATTGTTTGTGATACAAAGTTAGCTCTGTTTTATATTGATTAAAGTTTGAACTGTTTTTGAAGTGATAATCTCTATGTTGAGATTCTTAGTTAAATTTTTCTCAAGTTTTTGCCCTCAAATTAAAAAAAAAAATTAATATACAAACGTAAGAGGGACTTAAAATACAACAATGCACTCACATACTGCCTGAACCTTCTTGATCACAATTTTGACCTAGAAAACCCTGTCTTAATATATTTAACAAACTTTTTTTGCCAAAATATAAATTTGGTTAAAGAACAAAAGTTCTTTGTTTAGAATTTATTTTTTGTTTATTTTTCTATATTTAGGACTATTTTCATGATTTTCAGTGAAAATTTAAATTGTCTAGTGTCTGTATTTTCAACCTTCATAATTTTTCGGCCATTATCAAAGATAAAGAGTTTTCTTTTTTGTACTGTGTCAGTTTCATAGGATTTGGTGGATTGAATATGCAAAATGGGACATAACTCTAGTTTCTTATTTATGGGACAAAACTGATGTCTATAAATAATTGCTCAATTAGTCTCATCCAAGAAATGATAGAAAAACTGTTAATCACGCCTGCTTTAGTTAAAAACAGAATTTTAAAATAAACTTAGTGTTGAGCATTTACTAAGGTATGAACAAAATTAGTGGAAGTATTTTGTATTCAATGCTGATATTGTAGCCAAGAAAGTTAAATAGTTCTCACAAGTATCAGGTCAAGTAAAAAGGCCAGGATTTAAAATGATTCGCAAGGTAGCCAAACACTTTCCACTTGAAAGATTGGTGCAGCACAATCTTCTTTCCTCTATTTTCCCTTGTGTCATAATAATTTAAACTTACTAAATAATTCAGATATTTACTAATAAAAGGGTTTGTGTGTATACATAGTTTCTCAGTGCATCAGTTACCTATATATATATAGGTAGGTAGTGCAATAGTTATTGGGTGCTCTAAGCTAAGCAGAATTGGCATTCTCTGAATTCAAAACAAGTCTGAAGTGAGACAAGTTCACTCAGACACACCTACTACTGTTATGTGGCACTTCTAAAATCCTAATGGCTTATATGACTCGTAATTTTGATGTATTCATAAACATCAAAGTTTACACAAGCATACACAGGCACACAAATATATATGGGTCTGCCTAATGGTTGAATTAGTCGTGTATTTTCCATTGAACCTAAAGGTCAGTGTTCAAGCTCAAGAAAAAAAAAATCTAAGATTTTGACAGGCAGGTCATCTCCACTTGGATATTTTGGATAATCTTCCTACCATTTAGTATTGTTCTAGACTAAAGTTAATAAGTATTTTTTTTATACATAAACATTGTGTCAATGGATAAACATGTTTTCTTTTTTTCTTTTTGTTAATAGTGGAATAAATGTTTGCTGGGCTTGGCATAGAAAGTCTTATTAAAGCAAATGTATCTCTCAGCAGGGAAATCACCTTGTAACCAAGTGTGTTTTATCATTCAGCCAAGGGGGTCTCTACAGCAAAACAGACTTGATTACCATTTTTATGAAATGTACATCTTTTGTTGAGACATTTTCAATGACTATAAACAATAATTGAATTAAATTTGATTTTAATTTGACATTTGTAGCAATAAAAGCAATTTTAGTAGATACACAGGTTTTGAATAGATGCCACAGTCTTTTTGTTAATAGTGAAAGTATTGTCCACCAGTCTAAAAATCAAAAGTTTTATTAACGAAATTCTATGTCTGGGTTGGTAGACATTAATTTCACTGAACAAAACAGAAATTTAAAAAAAAGCTAAAAAAAAAAAATGAGATGCCCACTTGAACATATCTCTTCTAAAAATAACGTTTATAGTAATAAAAATAATATTGGATTAAAATTCCTTAATTTCTTAGATATATATATGTGTGTGTTTGTATGTGATTGAATGAGAGAGAGAAAATACATGGGAGGAGAAAAGTACAAGGTAGTTTATCAGCATGGAAAATGAACTTGTCTGAATTTCCAGGGTGAAGAATTATCATTATCTACAGTCAAACTAATGTCCTCATCTTTTTTGTTGTTATCACAATGTTTTGGCCGTTGTGTCCTTTAGTCTTCTACAAGTATCTGTTCATCAGGATAATCTTGCATGTTATTCAGACTGACAAACACCTAAAGAAGGCTAGTGGGCACAATGACTAAAACATGTTAACAACAAGAAAAAAAAAAGGCATACATTGTTGTGTATCAATGTCACAAGTACAAAAGATCTGTAGTCATTTTTGTTACTATAGAAATAATTACATGTTATCATATTTCCTGATGTCAAGGATGCTCTAGTATTGAAGAAGGCCAGAGGGTACAACAGTTGAAACGTTGTAATAACAACAAAAATGGGGACATAAGTCCAACTGTAAATAATAAAATCAGAAAATAGTTGTAATTTCAGGTAAAGCTGTTGATTTTAAATTTGATTTTATGCCCTTTATAGGTATGAATCTTTTTTCTCCGTGTTGTCACATTGCATGATATCTTAACACTCTTAAATATTATACTATTCATTTCAACACTAAAATCATAGCTTCTCTTGCCAAATTCATTTCCATATGGTCTGCTTTATTTTTCTTTATATAAATTAATAGCTACTGTCTCTTTCAACTTACTTACCTTCCAATGTTTATAGATATCTAATATCAGACAGTGCAGGGCTTCCTTTCTCCTTTCATATCTGTTTAATTTCATGTTATTGTTTATGGTTCTGTAATTTTCTTTGTTTACTCTTTGACATATTCAATGGAAACATTTGATACTTATTGACACAGATCTTGTAACATTTCATTTGCTCAGTAAGAAATTTATGTACATTACTAGTAGTCATAGTAGTAATATGGAGTAATTGATAGGAATCGGAGAGCCAAGTTTGAATTCCAGTCAAATACATTACATTCACTTACATGCTAATACCCTTAGGAAAGGTATGAATCCTCTTCTCTCCCCAGCTATGGGTAAATGGCAGGACAAACCGGGTTCTATAGCCTTGGATGGCAACTGCAGAAAGAAATGGCAACCTACTGCAAGGAAAAAAATCTGCCTCGTTAGTCATGTATCGAAAAGTATATGATTGCCTAAGCGTGTATCACGCATGGCACATAACTGACTGACTGAATGCCATAAAATTATGGTCTTACTAGTTGCAATAAAAATCAACTAAAATTAAAGGAATACTAGTCATAAATTGAATATGGTTGATGGCACTTCATTTAATAAAAATAAAGATAAGATTTTCATATATCTATAAAATGGGTACATAGGTGCTTCAAGCTAGAGCAATAGTAAACCAGATACTCTTACAGACGATTATTACAATAGTGAGTTCAGAGTTCAGAGTTCACTGGTGATCCTACACATGTAACTTTGTACCTGGTTAAATTAAAATTAGTAACTATATGCACACACACACACACACTATATAAATTTGAAACATAGTAGTTTTTTGAAAATATTTGACTTTTCATTCTATTTTCATGTAAGCTTGCTCTATAAGAATGACCTTTGTAGCCGATATAATCATATACTTCCTATTGGTGTCAGAGGTCATTGTTTGTGTCTAAGGAAAGTCAGTTTCAAATGCTGATTTTCTCATCAGACAGGACCTTCCAACTCATAGAATCAAAATACCTACCACCTGGCCTTGTATTATATGAAGCTAAACTTGATAAATATATACAGATTTTTGTTATTGAGAATATTTCAAATGCTGATTTTTAACCTTTAACACACTGCATTATTCACCACTTTCCTTTCCACTGCATTGCTTTTCAAGGCTTATCTACTGAACTTCTTAATTTTGGTCATGGTCATTTTCTGTTGCCATAGCCGGATATGACAACACAACTGCAAAATTCAAACACCCTATCATTCATTTGGCTGAGTTGCTTGCAGTGGCAGGAAAAATTTTTGCTTTGCAAACAAAATCACCTCCAGAATGTTAAAGGTTAAGGAAGGCAACCCTTTTCATTTAAAAGATTAGTGTAACACTCTTTTTCATCCTAGTTCATCAATTTCTTTTTGTGCTATTCAAAGCCTAGTAAAATGTCAACATAAAACCTCTTTTATAGTTTCTTCTGATTTGTTCATTGCGTCTGGAGTTGCCTCCCTTGGATATCATCGCTGAATTTTCTCTATTCAGTCATATTTCAGTGCATTAAATTAAATAAATTTGTAGCAAACCTATTTAAAAAAAGTCTTTTTCATTTCTTGCAGGAACAAACAATTGATTTGGACAATGTAAATCCAACTGATTTCAAGCATCTAAATGAAAACCACCATTTGTATGTATTTCAAAAATTTGGTCTACGAATTATGGCAGAACCAAATGATTTATTTGGTGACTACCGACTTGTGGTTGATGGCTTTCTGCGAGAAGACCAATGCCAGGAATTAGTTGACTTTGCAGCGGTATGAAAAATTATACTATTACTCATCAGTCTAAGAAAAATTTGTACCCAGAATCAAATCTGAAACGAGGAAACCAATATGTTGTTTTTTATAAATTAGGTTATATATATATATATATATATATATATATATATATATAAGCTAACTCTCATTTCAAACAGTACAGCTTGATTTATAAGCTTAGCATATCAAACAATTTATAAGTTTGCACATGTTCTCTTCATGGTGGTGACCATCTCAGGGATCTAATATTCAAATCTTAGATATATTAAACTCTTGTTATGTAATAAATATATTGGTACTGTCATTTTTATAATAGAAGATATTTGCATTTAAAATGTATCCTTTCATTATGGGACACCCTGTATATTCTGGCAGGATCATGCTCAGGCTATATGGTGTGGAATTTTTACTCATGAATATATGGTTCTAGTTGTTCTCATGGAAATTTAACAGAATAAAAATGCTGGAAAATATAAAATACATTGTAAATACATAATGCAGAATGTATTCCTACTTATAGTAGATAACTTGATCTACCATCAGTAGTCAAAAGCTGAATCATCAGCAGAAATAAATTCATCTATTTTCTCTGCTTCAAAATTGACTTCATAGTCAAGAATGACCTGTAAAGCCACCTGGGAATTCATAAGGCTATACCTGATTGTCATAGAATTGAAATAAAATCATTATTGCTAATTTCTAACACTCTTGCTAGTCAGTCTCTAAAGAAGCAAATAAACAAGAAAAGAATGGAAGATAAAACCTTGCACTTTTAATATAGAAATTTTGTAAAAATATAATTCCTAAATTTCCTTTATTTTTCCATTTTTAGCTTCAAGAAGATAAGAATGGATTTCGGACTATTTCAATATTAGAAGCAATAAAGGTATAAATTTTTCATAATTGTTTTCATTTTTATGTTACTTTTTTATTTTTTTAAATTTTGATAATTTTTATAAATGGGAGGGATACTTCATTTTACTTTTATTGATGCATGTTTTTTTATTGAAAAGTTATTTATACTTGATTTATCTGCATAATTTACTCATAAATTTGATTTTGTCATGGCAATTAAAAAAAGAAGAATCTGATAGTAAAATAATATTTGAATTAAAGTTATGAGAGCTGAACTTGAGATGATCTTTTCCATGAGTTATATAAGTGTTTAATTTTTTTTTTTCTATATTTAGAAGTACTTAATATTTGGGATAGAGCAGATGTAGATATAAACAGCATGGACAAAATGAGCACTGGTTACTGTTAGTTTTATGCTTTAAATAATCATATATATATATATATATATATATATATATATATATATATAGCATATCATTGACAGGTGTCTAAACACAAGATTCTGTCAAGAAAAGCCAGAGAAATATAATAAAAACAACTAAGAGGAAGATATTTGAATGACTTTTTAAATAATACCTAATATTATTTCTTTTGACCTTCATTCAATCCAAATCACATCTCTGGTAATAATAGTAATGGTAAAATAATTAGCTGCTTCTATACAGAAAAACTTCGGCATTTATTGACTGAACAGTTATAGTTACTATCAATTAAATTTAAAAAAATCATTTTTTTTATAACAGTTTTTCAGGAAATTACACTTCTCAAGGCCACTAACTCTTATACCTCTTTCTTGTATTGATGGTAGCTTCCCCTCCTAACCTTTTGTTTAATGTAGTGTGGAAAGTCAACATCATGATTATATTTTTTATTTTCCCTTCTGATTACATGTGCAACTCATGTTGTGACATGGTTTTTGTTATTTGGTAGAGTTCTTTGTAATATTGTAATGCCAGTTTAGATGAGGTATTGTCTTTAAGATCTAGAGGATCATTGATCTGAAAAAACAATTGTATATGTTCTAGACAATCTTTCTCACCAAAATCTATCTTGCACATTTGTAATTCTACCATTTGTCCATGCATTGAATATTGGTGTCACATCTGGTCTGGTGCTTCTTCTATGTATTTAGAGATTCCTGCTAAAATTCAAAGAAGCAGTATTATTGGCCCTGACCTGGCATCTTGGCTTCAGTCACTTTCATACTGCCATAACATATCTTCCCTGTGCCTTTTCTATAAATATTTTCATAGTAATTGTTCTGATGAGCTTTCCTCTTTGGTATCTAGACTTTAAGAATTTAAGTGCAGTACTAGATTGGCAGCTAGGTCTCATTGTTTTACAATTGAATTGGCTAGATGTAACTAAGTTCTATGCTAACAGTTTCTTCTCTCACACTTCTTGCTCGTGCAACTCTCTTCCAACTTCTTACTTTCTAGTCAAGTTTGCATTTGAATTTTTGTAGATGAATGTCAATCGTTATCTTCTGTCTTAATTCCTGTTCTTTTATTGTTCTTTCTCCTTAATGTTTTTCTTTTATTTTTTTTCACACCCACTAACCCCTCATCTTAGTAGTCTTGTTGTGTATACATAATAGTTTAGACACTTCTGAAAAAGTTGGATGCCATGCATGACCCCTATAGGAGAGTTTAGATCTGACAAGGCTATTTAAGAGTATGACTCAAGTTTTCAGGTTAATATTTTGATATTGTAGAATTTTATGGCATTAGACAAAAGTATCCATACTGCAACTTATCCTGTGTTCACTTTTTTCATTTCTTATACTGAATGCATTATAACTGATCCATACACAGAAGTATTCAAAGCGCTGAGAATTGATTAATTCTACATTCTGAATTTTTATGATGGATTTAGGGTATATGTTATCACTGCTCTCACATTTCAATTTAAAATCATAGTTTCTGTTTTGGAAAGGTCTTTTTTAAATACTCTTCTTGGAACACTTTGTAAAGGATATGAATTCTTTTTTGTTCAAGATCATTCTTATACCAACTATGAACATCTATTTCATCAGTGTATCCCCCCCACCAATAATGCCACTAAGATACAAGGGGATACTGGGAGTGAAAGAGAATAATATGACTTTAGAAGGAATTGGAAACCCAATACTAAACAGGAAACAAGGGATGAACCTCTACTCCTGTTCAAAAGACCGGAGGATAATTTTTTTTTTTCCATAATGATTCTGTCTCCTTTGTTACATTTTTTCTAATAAATTTTTTCCAGTCATTATATAGGCTTTTAATTATTTAAAAACAAACCTTTCTTAAATTTCTGTATTTCTATAAACTAATAATTTTTTTCTCTGTATTTCTTGGCTGCCAGAAAATAAATGAATCCCATGATCAGGAAATCACACTTCGCCTCTTTCTTCGATCAAGCAGTATAGCCAAACACTTCATGCAGCGATATCTCAATCATAATCTCTACCATCACACAACACGTATTATTTGCAAAGATAAATGGGATGGTAAGAAATGTTGATACTGATATTTGAATCATGTTTTTATTTGTTATTAATATTTTTATGTGTAGTGGTTGATAACACTACAAAATATCATATAACCAATTATTTAAATGAAAGTCTCATAATTAAACCATAATAATCAATATTTTGTTGACAAGAAAGTAGAATGATTTACATCAATCAAGACGTCATTTGAACTTTAAAATGAGATGTAATACAAAATAGCACTAAAAAGTTTCAGGAATAGGCCTTAAGAGAAAAAAAAGTACACCATTACTCCAGAAATTAATGTATTTCATATAATAATAGTACAAATAGATAATTCCTGACCAAACATGTAAAATCCCTAGAATATAATTCATTTAAAGGAAAGCAGATTTTCCTAAAGAAGTGCTCAAATGACAAATAGTTAAAAGTTCAAAGGATTTTTCTTTGCCATCGACTTTAGTTTGCATATTCAGGGGCAGATAACTTCTGTAACAATGAAATTATAAAAATCGAATAATTTAACTCGAGTGTTGTAACATTTTTGAACATTTAAATGTTTAAATGTGATAATGTTTTCTAGCATAGAACAAATTTTAAATTTATTTGGGGTCTGTGATTAGCATTTTTTTTATGTAGCACATATAAATACAAAATCTGTTAATTAATTCAGATTTATCTGACCCTGACGAGTGGTTTATGTATGAAACTTAGTCAGTTACAAAGTCCTTTGAACGTTTCATGTGATAACTATATCACTTATTTAAATTTGGCCACTAACCATTTTTTGAAATACTCCCTCTAGCTAATGTCCACAGTAATCCCAGCATAACAGCTCTTCCATACCTCAAGAGCATTGCAGCTATCCTCTTTTTGAAATTAGCCCAATACTTAATTGTTCATCTGTCCAAATTTCATTTTTTGGTCATGAATTTCTACTCTAAAAACATGTATTTGGTGTAAAGAATTGTTGAGAAAACCTCAACTGCCAAAAAATCTAGAGATGATTCAGGCCAATGAAAAGAAGCAAAAGCACTTACTTTCTTAAGTTGCAGAATAAGATTCCTTTCCATGACGTAACGTGACAGTCTAATAACTTGCATTAAGTAAATATAAAAATAAAAAGGAAAAACACTTCGCTTATAATTACTTAAGGGATCACATTGTAAATAAGTCACATGACCCCTGAAACTAAAAAATGTTAGTAAAAACGTAACCACTTTTAGTAAGAAACAACAACCCAGGTAAGTACATTGTTTTTTCTCCTGCCTGAACAGTCAAGTCCTCCACAGAATGTTTGCTAAAAGAATGACAGAACATTTTGAATAGAGTTGCTGAGTCTTATGCAATATTTGATGCATGCATATTGCTCATATTTTTCTATTCCTAGTTATGATAATGAACTACATCCAGCAGCAATCTTCTGATCAGGAGATTGAAAATTTTGAAATTTTTGTCATGGGGGTGTTTTGTAGGTCCCCTGTGAATATGTGGTATTGTGGTATATGCTGGATTGTGAGGTGACAGATGAGTTCTTGTGGTGAATGAGTAAATTGTTATGAATGAATGGGTCACGAGTCAGATTAAATAGGACAGCTAATGAAGACTGTCCTCTCTCCATTTACTTCTTGGCCTTATGCCACAATTCTGTATTGTTCAGAATAAATACCCTCTGATCAGGAGATTGGAGGTTTTGATGAACATGGAACCACTTTTTAATTGCTATCATTTCCAGGTCCACCCTGACCTTGGGGTGTTAACACCTGTTAGTGTCCCATCTATGGGTAAATAGTGAAATCCTAAACAAACAAAAAAACACTATAAAAGTATAAAAATATATTTTTATGATAAAAAAAAAAAAAAAGCAATACTATTTGTTAGTAAAATGACCAATAATACATGTTATCTGTAGTTGAAGCCATAAAATTGCATTCAAAATATTTGGATTTCAGCATTAACCCAAAGATGTTGATATGCCCTTAAACAAAATCAACCAAACAACCACTATGAAAGAATTCTTTCATGACATTAATCCATATAATATCCTACAATTTCTCAAAGAAATCAAACTGTATTCCAAAATATAACTTCAACAAAACTACAACATAAAACACACATATCAGTGCCTCTAGTAATTATATCTATACAAACATGTATATGCACAAAAGCTGAGTATCATCCTACATATATTCACTTGTGTAAGCAGAATAACATGGATCATATTTTTATTACTTCAAACTCAAGAAAATTAAATTTTGGCATTAAATGACTCAGGAATTAATATGCCGTCAAAAAATAAAATCAATCAATCACATTTGTCAGTTATTGTAAAGATCGCAAAGCTACCACAACATACTGTTACAAAAAAAACTTATGTAATAATTGAAGACAAATAGATAGCACAAAGTCTATTAGTAGACTGACTCAGTAGGCTGGGTTAAAATGAGTGTTAGTTGCATGTGCATTTCTACTGAATGATACAATCCCAGTATATAAACTAGGAACTTTCTGGCACTCTTGTATGCCTCATAATAAGCTGCTATTTTAATAGAATTATATCCCAAATTCAGTTTGGTATAATTTGGACATTTTTTTTTTCCTTTTAAACAGGTAATTGTTTTATGACTGAGACTGGTAAATGTAGCAATGAATCTCTTCCACAGGGAACTTTCCAGTAAGTATTTTTTAAGCTTTAAAAAAAAATATTGGATTCATTTTAATAATTTTAAATTATGCTGTAAAATCATTTATTGTATTGGCTGATACTCAAGTCGGCAATCATAGAAACTGAATATGAACAACTTTTCTTTCTTTTTTTTTTTTTTGTCTAGATGAATATTTATTTTAGTCTTCAAAGTTAGACTTTCACAACAAACTACACTGGATACCTATTTGAAATGTACTTGTAGATGTTTTAATATTTACTAAGTTTAGCTTAGTAAACCAGAGGATTACATGTTTTGGGCATCCAGTAAGCATCAAACTCACCAATATAGATCATCATTCAAATAACTACCAATTCATGGAAAAGCACTCTGCAAGTATTTACTCGGTCTGCTACAAGGCCACAAATACAGATCACTGAGTGAAGATTGAAATCACTACAGTAATACTAACCATTCCTGTATTGTAAGATACTTTTATATAATATTTACTAAGTATAGTCTGGTCCAAATTCATAAGTATAAAACACCCAATGTGTTGCATACTAATGATATGTAAAGCACCATTTGAGTATTTACTAACCCTATATTAGTATGGTACAAGGCTATACTGTGTTGCAAGCTCCTTTTGGTAATAATGGTCTGTGAAAGTAGCTTATGAAGCATTCCTTCATGTTGAAGTGGCTGCATAATTATAATATGTAATCTGAAGCCATTTTAAAGGTCAATTTATTAGTATATCATTCTTTAAATGTGCACTTCCAACTAAATGTTTATATCTTTCACATAGTAATATATAAAATCAAATGTTCACTTATCTTATATCTCCTGATTTTCGCAGAGACTGCATTCACTCATCAGAGGACTTGATTGTAAAACTGTATTTACTGAAATCCTACATAATTTTCAGCTATATCGATTTGTGATTTGTACCGTAATCAATAATATAGTTTGATTTTTTTGCATTGAAACTTGTATTGCTTTATGATTTTATAAATATACCTTGAAAATATCTATTGTAAAATATAAGATCTGTAAACTTGGTATTTTCAATCAACAATCATTAATATAAAATAGACGTTAATTATGAAAGCAGTTAATGATAAAGGGAGGCAAATCCAGTAGATATTATCACTCAGTTGTCTCCCTGGAATAAATATACCCGAAATGTTTTTTTTATTTACTATTAAAGAAACGATTATTAAGATGAAAGAAATAAAAGTCAAAAATTAATAATAGTTGACAATGCTTCATTTACTAAAATTAAAATTAAAGATAATATCAATTTGTTGTGTTGAATTTTTGTACAAGTTAAAAAAAATATCTCTTGATAAAAAAAAAAGTATCTATTGCTTGGAGAAAATTCTAGTAGTTGTGATAGTTGTGTATTTCTCTCCTTGTGCCAGAGTTGTAAGCAAGTAGAACACCTTTTCTTTAACAATTTCTCTGACACATTCATTTTTAACTTCAGATCATTGCAACATTTATTAGATCTTCTGATTGAACTAATATAGATTTTACCATAGAAAAATCAGCATGAATAAATGCTACGTAACATAATTTTTAGCAACCAAAGCATCCATGAATTATTTACTGGAATATATACTAGAAAATAACTCTGAAGTGATATGGATGTTGTGTGTAATTTGTTTATTAATTTTGTATTTTTATGGAATTAAAATAAACTCTGTATTAGACATGAGTCTTGCTACAGAATGATGCACAGTAAGTTGTTAGACTTGCTTTTTTGGTTTATTGTTATTGGATATAGTAAATATGATTAAATTATCCGGTTGGTATTGTCCTGAACTTGAATTTTGCAGTAAAAATTTTGAGAAATATCCTTATTTTATTCTTGTGACTAATATTTTTAATTATAAATAATTTTGCTCTCTTTTCAGTGCTATTACATATCTCACAGACATTGAAAAAGATGCAGGTTCCTTCTTTCCGAAACCCGATGAGGTAAATTATTTCTTTTGTTATTCTTTAACAAAACTAACATGTTAGATATTTTATGATTGGACATTTCAAATTATAATGCCATTAGCAATAGCATTTCTTAGTTAAAATTAACTCAAACATATTTATATGCTTATGAGAAAGTTAGTAATTGGAGGTTGGCAAATGCTCAAATTTTAATAACATTAAGAGCAGAACATTTAAGATAAGTAACTTTTCAGTATTCTTCTGTTTGTGTGAGAGATATATGGATAGTTGGTTATCAAAAAGGTGTGCATATTTTTCCATTATTTGAGCACATCTAATCCATTAACAATTGCAATGGCTTTTGCAAGATGTTTCAATAACTTTACTTTTCTTGTTCTATTTGGTTATGTTGTTATATTATTAGATTTTATTAGTAATGGTTTCCAGCCATATCACATTGAAACACTAGTTCTCATATGATCACCAAAGTTAAGCAACATCAAGTCTGGTCAATATCTAAATGGGTGATTGTTTTGGAATTCTAGGTGCTATGAGCTTGGATGTGCAGGTGGTGTAATAGATAACTGCCTGGAATTGGAAATCGAAGTGCTCAGTTCCAATTCCAGTTAAGTCTGTTATATTATTCACTCACATAATTAAAACTCTGGGACTCACTTTAAATTTCAATAAGAAATAAATTAGTCATGAAATTTGAAAATATGAAATTATAGTTGAGCATTCCCAAAGATTAGTGGTACAATTTTCATTTAAAAGGATTTATGAAGAATCCATTTTTTTCAGATAGGTTGATAACAACAGATTTAAATCCCTTGAGGAAGGCAAAAGTGAAAGGATTATTCATTCCTCCTTAAAGATTAAGGAATTTAGCATCCAATTTAAAATATCAAATGACAAAGACCTGACTTAGATATGGAAGCCATGTGCTTGGTGTCTCACGAAAGATCAGTTTAGGGCAAGAAAAGGTTAATGTCTTCTTGGTGCTTTCTCAATGACCAGTTTTGATAGACAATGTCTGACCAGAAAATAAAGACTCAGGCCCAAAATGAAGGTGCCACTAACTCTCATTTCATACCAATCACCCCGTCCCAGTAAAAGTAAGGAATGAAGTAGACTATTCATTTTTATTTAGACTACGCAAGCAAATGTAAGTGGTTTTTTTTTATTTCTTTCATTGTTTTATCCATTTGTTTTATCTTATCTGTTTAATGCCTTCACTGTTGCCTGGCTGTGCTGGCTCATGTTGTGAAAAGCAGGAAATTGACATTTACTAGAAATAAATGGTTATAAAAACAGTGACAGTAGTTTCTCATGGTTATTAAATTATTAGATTAATTTCTCATATATTTGCACAAACTGTTCACAAAATGCATCTAATAAAAAAATAAATATACAATTAACATTTGCATATGTGATTGTTATTTATATTGTTGCTGTGAAACTCAAATTATTGTGATATGGCTCACTATACAAAACCAACAATGATGCAGACCACCAAGTTTACCCACCCTTGCTATATAATGTCTTATACTATCAATATATTTGGGAAAAAAAGTCATTAACATTTCAAATGTTGTTTAAACAGTTGAATTCTTCCTTTATATATAACCACAGCTTTTTGATAAATCCAGTCTTTAGTCCTTATTAGGTTTATAATTAGTAAGACAAGAGTAATGACTATTTCTTCAAAAAATGACAATGGACAGAGAGAAGGTATAGAATTAGTGTGTACATACAGTCAGTCAGTTATGTGCCATGTGTGATACACACTTAGATGATCACATATCTCTTGATATATGAATGACAAGGCAGATTTTTCCCGCAGTAGGTTGCCATTTCTTTCTGTGGTAGACCACTTGTCATCCAAGGCTATAGAACCCGGTCTGTCCTGCTATTTACCCACAGCTGAGGGGAGAAGAAGAGGATTCATAGCTTTCCCAAGGGTATTGGCATGTAAGTTAATGTAATGGATTTGGCTGGATTTTGAACTTGGCTCTCCGATTCCTCAATCTGAGCCGCTATCTATTACTCCATCATGCCTCCACTCTACATACACAAAATCAAAACCATTTTTTATGTTAAAGAAACATTAGATTGTTGCCTTCAAGAGCAGAAACAAGTTATCAACAATGATCCCATGAAGGTAGCAAAAAATGAAAATACATCATTAGCACGTTAAAGTATTAGAATGGTTTTCAATAGTAAAATCACATGTCGAAGCCTCTATGAGAGAAGGGTTCAACAATAGATTGTTTTTATGACATCTCATACAAGAGATTACATTTATGACATACAAATGTAGAAAAGTATAAGAGGAGTAAAGTAGCTGTCCTATTAAAATCAGGCTCAAAGAACCTCAGAAGGTCATAGCTAAAAGGGATCCATTTTGAAAGACCATATCTAGAAAGAGAATAATAAACATTACTTTAACTTGGATGGGATCAAAATAAATGACAGGAAGCACTGTTGGAAAATGAGAAAGTTGAAAGAAGCAGCTAATATCATCCAGGTTTAGAGTGATATTCCAAACTTTACAAAAATGTAACATCCTCTCTTTTGCATGTTGATTTTCCCCATTTGGAATCCCAATGAACATTTTTTTTAATCTGATAATCACTTCATTGTGCTTCTTTCTTCCACAGATCATTATTCGTCCAAAATGTGGTCGAATGGTAACATACAAATCCAGTGATCCTGTTGGGGTGAAACCCTTTTCTGATCCTGATATTCAAAGATGTGTTCTTCTCAATGTGTTTGACAATACCCCAAGTCAGGATGAAATAAACCACATCGATGCTTCTCTTCTCCTAAAGAAAATAGACCAGCAGAGAGTAAAGGTCAATTCAAATGACCGGAAAAAGGTGCTGAAAACACTGAAGGAACAGGGAGTTGAGGTAACTATGACCAGCAAAGATCTTCGTGGAAAAGAGAGATTTGTGGCTGATGGTCTTGCATCAGATGAAGAATGTGAAGCCCTGATTGAACTGGCCAATGTAAGTAAGAATTTTTCCATTTATTATTGTTTTTCTGGTTAAAAGATAAGAAGCCTATATTAAATTATTATTTTTATATATTAGGTATTAAAAGGTTTTTGATTGTAGCATGGTTTTCAGACTTTTATCATTGGATGGAGATAACACAATAATGACTTCCTTCAGACATTTCTGGGCTTATGTCCAGATCACATTGAAACACTGCTTTTCATATAATCACTGAAGTTAAGCAACATCGAGCTTGGTCAGTACTTAGATAGATAACCACTTGGGAATACCAGGTGCTGTAATGGATAACGGCTTGGAATTGAAAATTGTAGAGCAGAGTTCCAATTCCAGTTGTGGTCTATATATTTGCTTACATGCAAATACCATTGGGGAAATTATGAATTCACCCCATCTTCTCCAGTTATAAGTTAATTATCAAGATTTGTATCAATAAATAATTATCTCCAATAAATTATTATAATCTAAAAATATTTTCTGGCTTTAAATAACCTGCAACAGGTTGATAAGCCATAAAAAACAAAATCAGAAATTTCCACATCAAACACTAATAAATACTTTTAATAGGTAAGATACTTTAATAAAAGATTATTATTGTATCATAATATTATATCAAGTTGTTTAAAAAAATAATTTTCTTTCTGAAAAACCTTTTTATAAATTATAATTTTTTTTCTCTTCTTGATTTTTCTGTAATTTTTATTGTTCAGAAAATATCCATTTTTTTAAAATTTATATTGTGAGGACCTTGGTCTTTTCTTATATATAATTGTTTCTAATTTAATATATTTATAATAGATGAGTGGTAGATATGGATTATGTAAACATAGAAATCAACACTGTATGGTGATTGTCAGTTTCACAGTTTAAGCAATCAGCAAACTATGTGTTATTACATTTTGCATGTACTTTATATATATATGCAACTAGGGACCTATGGAAATTGAAGGAAGGGTCTTTTTTTTTGTTTTGTTTAGAGGCAATGTTTTAGATTATTTATAGCCCTGAACTTGAGTTTGTTTTATTTATTTCTGAATATTTTGTATGCTTGGTATTTAAAATAATGTTGATAAGATTTAGGTTGTGTGTTCTTCAGTCTTTTGAATCATAATATAGTTTAAGGTAGTGTAGCAGGATTTTGTTCTTGTGCTTACATTTGAAAATGACCTCAAATTTTTTTAATATTATTCTGGAAAGATAATTGTTATTTTCTTCTTTAGGCGAAGGTTACATCATTTTGAGGTGTTGTAAACTGGTGTTGTTTTTCTTATACCCCATAATAGTTTTGGTATATTATGGTTTGTGTTTTCAGTGTATTGTTCTATTTGCATATTTTTGCTCTTAAATTATGTTTTTTGCGTGAATAGGTTCTTTCTTTCCAGAGACTTTCTGTTATTCCTACACATATTTTTTCTGGGTTCCTTTTGGATCTTATAGTAGCTTGGTATATTATGTTGGTTGATAAATTGTTATCATTGAGTGGGCATCTTGAATGAGTAAAAATGAATAACTAACCAAAATAAGCAAACTCATGCTTAGGAATATAAATAATCTACAACATTAGCTCTCTAAAAAATATGGTCTGATGATTATTTATGGCATGAAACTGACAGTCATGAGGCAGTGTTGATTTCTATGCACCCCCCTGCACACACACACACACACACATATAAGATATAAATTAGTTTATATTTAATACCAAATTGAACTGGCAGTCAGAAATTACCACAACAGCTAACCTAACAGTGAATATCAAGATGTTTTTTTTTTAATAAATTTTATTGAAAATATATTTGCTAATTATATTATTAAAGATAATATTTTGCCAGATCTTGATTAGAGAATATTTTCAATAAAAATTTATTCAAATTACAAAATTTGAGTAAGTTTTTATTGAAAATATTCTAATCCTTATTTTGTATTGTTTCTTTTCACAAGTTATTGATTCATTCAAAATTGTTTATTATTTATTTTTCTGTTTCTCAAATGAAAATTTTAATCATTATTTTGTTTTCTACTTTATTATTGATTTTTCCAAATCTATGCAAAAATTTTTTCCATCTCAGTGTTTCAAGATGGCTCATTTATAAACTGGTCAGTATTTTTAAAACTTTAATTTTACTGGTGGAATTATGGGTAAAAATTTTACTTAATTTATTGACAAGAGATTCAAGAGGTTTTACAGGTATTTATCAGCGCAAATTTAAAGCTTTGTTCAGGTTGTTTTGCTTCCAGTTTGTGGTTAATTTATATGGAATTGTTTTACCCATTTTTCATCCTTTAAAATTAAATGAAATTATTATGAATGATTGAATAACTTAAGATTTTGTCTCATTTAATAAATATGATCAGAACTAATGTTAATTTTTTGAAAATTAAATCATTTTCACTTTCTGTATTTTTCATCTAAATACATTCTTTTTACAGAGATGAAATATCACTTCTCTTTGAGTTAATTTCTTCCTCTTTCTTTTGTTTTCAAATACACATTTGATTTAAATGATTGCAAATGCATATTTAATTTCCAGAAATGAAATCTTTTTGTTGGAATTACTCTTTAATGTTATTACAAAAAAAGAATAAAAAGATTGTAAAAACCTTTAAATAACAAAGATGGAATTAAGTTAATTAAACTTTAATTCAAACTAGAATTGCTCAATTTACAGTGGATTTCATTTAAACAGAATACATTGGAACCATAAATTTTGGTCACTGTAAGCAATTATTCCTTTTAAATGGATTTGCATAAAAAGGACAAAATGTTTGATTTTATTCTTGTGTTATTTGTCCTAAGTAATTTGCTTGCTATAATGGCCAATTGCTCATTTCCAAGTGTGTTTGTCTGCTAAGAGAAATGCATATTCAGGCACATTTATATTTGTTCAACACCCACAAAGCCAACTTGTAGTTTATGCTGCAATTATGCTGAGCAGACCTTACTTGGAGTGTTTGTCATGATTAACAATTTGAACATATTCATTACACTCAAACCCGATGACTTGTGACTTTGTACTGGTACAACCATTAGTAGCTTCTGAACAGTTTTGTTTACTCAATTTCACTCACAATGCTTGGCTCAACATGTGGTATGGTCTTCAGGCATGTCTTCATAGTTTTGCAACCTGGGATCATCTCCCTAGGCTGGTATTATCAAGAAGTTACTACCTTGAAAAAACGACCAGATTAAGATTTAAACTCGGGTCTCGGGGTCAGAATACAAATGTTCTAACCACTTGGTCATGAAAATAAAAGATGGTGCATAGAAATGTGGATATTTTATATTGACTAAAGATAGATGCTAAATTCTAGATATTAACAGATTCCATTCTTGCTTCTGTATATTTTCCTTTAAGGCTGTATTATTAAGAAATCATAAAGAAACTGAACAATTATAGCAACTATTTATATCTGCAGTTTCATATTTTAAGATTTTTTTTTCATATAACTTAAATTTTTCTTTTCACTGCTAGGTCAACTGGTTTCCTGATGCTTTTTATTAAAAAAAACATTTTTATTTTTATAACATTTTAATGAATATGTTCTTTGGCCTTTAGGTGACATATTTGGTAGTCCTTATATTGAATTTTTTACTTCTCATTTGGAATACAATTTTCAACTCATGGATTTAACTCTCATAAAAGCATGATAGAAACTCTCCACATGGAGGAGATAAATATATACTTGGTAACAGTCAAGGGCAACTAAATACCTATATACTTAAGGCCAGAGAACATATTGACTGAAGCTTTGTGATAAAAGTGACAAAGATATGTGAGAATTTTAGTATGAGTATTTCATGAGATAATGAAAATACTCCATCTTTGGATAAAAAAAATGTATATTTAAAATGTTTGGAATTAACTATCATGAAAATCTGAAATCAAAATACTTTCTGATGATATTTTTTCACAAGATATCAGGCAAAATATCCATTAACGTTCATTAATCTGCATTATTATTATTATTACTTCCCTTTCCACGGTCTCTCAATTGCAGTATCCTTATTGTTAATTTCACTCAAATTGATTTTTGTTGCCATAGTAGGATATGACAACACAACTATGAAATTGGTAGGATAAACTTTTTGTACAGCAATAAAGGTTAAATCAGTTCAAAATCTATCATGTGCATTGAAATTGTACAATTTAATCCAAAATGTCCTTTTGTAAGTTCTGAAAACTCTGCTTTTCAAAACTCTTGAATCAATAATTAGTTTGCATTTTCCCAGCAAAATATATTAAAACAGATTTTTAAAAAATTTACAAAATTAAAGTTAATTGTTTAATTTCTATCTTAATTTAGATCATGTGGTTATTTGCTGCAAAAAAAAAAAAAATTGAAAGAAAAACTTAAATTCATAATACCAATTTAGATATAGTTTAATATTTGGATGGTTAAAAATAAAGTATCCTAACCTATGGTATGTACAATGCAAGACTGTTTTTTGATTCCTGATAACTATGGTAAAAGATATA
The DNA here is from genome assembly GCA_903632075.3 of Acanthosepion pharaonis. Lineage (NCBI taxonomy): Eukaryota > Metazoa > Mollusca > Cephalopoda > Sepiida > Sepiidae > Acanthosepion > Acanthosepion pharaonis. The sequence continues at coordinate 269,189 of CAHIKZ030005192.1, read as the reverse complement.
ATTATATATGAACTGATCAATAGAAATATACTAAGCTTAACTTAGTGAAGCACAAAGCTATGATTGTGAAGCACCCATGAGAATTGGATTCACTACACAGGAGTTAATGGTCTGCTAGCCAAGTTTATACCCAGTGGTGAAGTCCTTTATATTATATCTTTCATAATTTATGTTTTTATACAAAAATCTTGGCTTCCTGTAAGGATGAGCAGTTATCATGGAAAATGGAATCAGCATGTGGAGTTCAAATTCTGACCAAATCTGTTATTTTTCTCTTTGCACTAATACTCTCATGAAAGGAATAAAGCCATCTATCCTCCCCCACAACCCAATTATGGGTTAAATAGCAGATCTCTCTAGCCTTTAATGCCAGCCAGTCTAAGAGAAGGATTACTCTGGATTTTAAACTGGAGAAAGGCAACAAGAAACCACTTCATTATCTTTCCTAAGAAGTTATGGTAATTCATAGATATCAAAAGAAAAGGAAGATGTAGAGAGCCATGATTGCCTACATTCTGAAATGACCTGGCATTAAAAATATGTAAAAGATGTTTTGTGGTTTGTTTTTTTTTCTAAATAACTGTTCACTTTTGCAGCCCAAGCTGTAAACTGATCAGCCTTCCAACATACTGTAAATCCATTTTGTCAACTGGCAAAGCTTCTATTTTTAATGCTAAAGTAAATATTTCTGTAAGCAGAACTAACATCAAGATCAGTAAATAGTTTTGTTTTGTGTATGGAAACATAAGGATCATTTTGTATTTAAACATTTTCTTTATTAATAATTTTGGATCATTTGAAGATTGTTCAATGATTTTTTAACTTGATTATATTTCAGCATCCCAGTTTCAATCATTTGTGTATTCATATCTATATATTTTGCTCAAATAATTTGGAGAGAATGTACATATATTCTGTTTTTTGTTTGTTTGTTTTTTTTGTTTTATTTATTTCTTTGAGCATAATTTTGATCATGCTAAAGCATATACAGGGTGTCCATAAAGTTCGGGTGCACTTTAAAAAAATTTATAATTTTATTTGTATTTGCAATAGAAACAAATTGTAAAAAGAATTAGAAAGAAGTAAATCTATATTTTTTAAGGTTTTATTGAAATTTTATTTAGGTTTCCACATGTCCTCCATCATTAGCAATACAAAGGGTAATACGATTTTGCAATTCACAGAAAACATTTGCCAACTGATTTACAGTAATGCCTGAAATCCCATTAGTTATTTTGGTATACTTAAAACTAGGTGCATTAAACTTTATAACATTTTTTACAGATTATTTCTATTGCAAATACAAATAAAGTTATTATTTTTAAGTGCACACAAACTTTATGGACACCCTGTATATTTGGTTGAATAATATTGACAGGTTCTGTCTATCCAATTTCTTAATCTTTTCAAATTTCTGAATCAGCTGTTTTACATAATTGGTAAGTTTATCAAAGTTCTTACCAAAATTCTAATTAAAAAAAAAAAAAGTAGATAGACAGAACTTGTCTATATTATTCAACCAAACCTGTTTGAAAGAATTCTTTCTTCATTTAATACCTTATGAATATTCATTCATATTTCAATATGTGTAGATATGTACACAAATGCACATCTTTATACTATGTACATATGTATGTGCTCATGCATATTTAATAATAATATATAATTAAATAAGGAACAACAAAATCTTTAATTTTTTTGCTTAATTTTGCTTCAGTAGAAATTTTTGAGAAAGGAAATAATATAGATGTGTTTCAATTTTTAAATTGTTTCTTTTGTTTTCATTGGTTGTGTAGAGGTCACATGTAAACCTCACTGAGAAAATACCTAGAAAGAATATTAATAATCATTAAACAATAAATACTCACCAAAAGAATGTAAGATTTAAATGTTTACAGAAGATGTAAACTGGTATTTTACATTCACTTCATCATATTTATCAACCAATTAAAATACACAAATAAATTTAATTTTTAATTCACACTTACATTGCATTAACATTTCAAGAATTAAACAAACACAATAGTTGTGAAGTGTACACATATCTATGCAAACAATGAAAACAAAAGAAACAGAATTTTAAAATAATTTCTAAAATATTTCTGATGAAGCTAAATTAAATAGCAAAAGAATGTTAATTTTTTATGAAAATTTCCAAACTTGTTCTTTATTTAACCATTCTCTCAGATTTCATCCATATTTTCAACTCTTATTTATTCATTTTTTTTTAATTTATTTCTTTCATACTAAATGAAACAGAAAGATAAAATTAGCAAATAAAACCTGCCTTGATTTGAACATCCTACCTGGTGCTGAGCAGGCAAGTGACATATTCACTATGTCAGCATTCTACTGCCTGAACAGCACAATAAAATTAACTTGCAAATATAACAGTTATCCTAGAGAGCTGGGAGGCAACACTCTGATCTTAGGCAGAAGTGATGAACCATATGTTTATTTATTATTGAAAATAATAATATAGCATTCATTTTTTTCTTTTTAAAGAAAAAACAAAGCATTAAGAGGTCATTTGATAAAAATTGCCTGAGGATACAGTAAGGTTGAAATCAAGGTAGCAGATTCAACTGACCTCCTGATTTTTAAAGTTATATATATATATATATATATATATATATATATATATATATTTCTTTGACCATAACTTTTGTCATGCTTAAACATAAAATTAACCCTTTAATTGCAACAGAAATTGTCATCATTCACAGTTGAGCCATAGACTGTAATAACAGATTTCTGTTATTTGCTTATAATGGGTTAACAAGTGAATTCTGCCTTGATTTGAACATCAATTCTGGAGGTAAGCAGACAAGTGATGCATCCTCTAAGCCAGCATTCTGTTGTTTGAACAACACAATAAAATTAACTTGCTTATACTAAGTTACACAGATGGCACATATACTACATGTATCCTAGACAAAAGTGCTGATCTGTAATGTTTTACTAAGTATAGCTTAGAACTGGAACAAGACTGTATGGAGCATCCAGTGAGAATCAAACTCACTACTCAGCCATATTTGATTTAGCAAGACAAACTTGCTAACCTGTAATGTTGAAGTGCCTGAAGTGTGGGTTCATATGTATATAAAAACATTTCAAAAAGAAAACTTACTAAGTAAGGACAAAACATGTTGGCTAAAATAAGTCTTCCTTTTATCTTCATATTATATATATATAATACACATTTGTTTTTGTACATGTATTTATACATAAATATGTACTTATTTCTTTTCTTTTAAAATATGGTGAAACTTTTGTGTTTTATCTTTTTTTTTCTAAAGATTCAATTTTTTTAAATATTTCCTTTTATTCTTAAACTGCTCCAATTTGATTTGTTACTATAAATCCAACCAGAAATTAAGCTTTTTTTTCCCTAAAGATTCATGCTTTCATTTTTTTTTCTATCAAATTCTTTTCTGTTGTTTCTACATCAATTTCTCCTTGTCCATTTTCTCACAATCATTTCATTATATTTCCATAACTTTTCTCCCTGCCTTTCCCCTCTCTCTTTGCCATTTTACTTTTTCCTTTTTACTTTATATTCCTCCTCATCATTATAAGTCTTTTTCTTTCTATTTTTTTTCATCAAACTGTTTACTTCTTTTATTTGTTCCAGGCCGGGGGATCATTAGGGGACGGATATAGCAGAGAATCTTCCCCCCACTCTGATAATGAGTATTTTGTGGGCCTCAGTGTCTTGGACGCTGCCGAGGTAGTAGCAGTTTCTTACTGCAAGCAAAAGAAATATGGGATACATTTATAAATTTCTTCAGTTAGCTATATTATTATTTTTTTATTTTTTAAATACGTTAATTTTTAATAAATCATTTTTTAAAATTAATTTTTGTAATCCACCCTGCATGGTGGTAAAAACGCTTGTTGGTTACCTCCCTTCATTTAATAGCCTCTCATTTTGAAAATGAAGTGGACTCCGGTATTTTGCAGGCAGCTGTCGTTCGATTTTTGAATATTTTCCCCCTAATAATAAAACAATCAAGTATCCAACTTATATTCAAGAACTAAACACTTCCAGAAACACAATGTTTTATATATATATATATATATATATATATATATACACACACACACACATACACACGTTATTTTTATAGATACAATTTATTAGAGAATTTACTTAAATAAATTGTATCTATAAAACTAACATATAAACAGAATTGTCAGACTTAATTCATTATATATATATATATATATATATATATAAAACTATGAATTAAATATATATAGATACAAGTGTGGGATGGACCAGTCAAAGACAAGACACCTGAATTGGTTAACATGTTTCTGCTACTATAAGATCAGGTAAGCTCAGCCATTCTTCCAGGACAACTCAGTCTGTACATTACTCAGCAATAGGTCAGCTCCTGTTAGACAATCCTGACTGTGCTGATAAGTATAATGATTTTTTTTTTTTTTCTCGCTGTTTTACACAGGGCCTGGTCCATTCACCATTTTAAAGATTCTTGGGTCAGTTTATATTAAGATACATAAACCAGGCCTGTGTAAGCAAAAAGAGCATTCTCTTTGCTCACTATGCTCAGTTGGAGGGTTGTAACACTTTTTCTTTTTTGTTACTTAATTAGAACATTTAATTCTTTTCATTTGTGAATTATTTTACTAATAAATTGGTTTTAGTCGTGTTCCTAAGTTTCCCCTCCACATTTAATTTTTTTTTCTTCAATAGTTTCCTTCTGAAGAAGTGTTGGTTGTAAGGATTTTAAAGGAAAAATAATGAAAATGTCTGTGCCTTTCCTTTTCAAGTCTGTGTGTATATATATATATATATATATATATATATATATATATATACACACAAAATGAGAGAGAGTTTAGTACTGTTTTAGGAAAAACTCTTTATAGTATAAAGTTTATGCTGATAATTTGATGTATTTAAGCTATTTTTAAGAAAGTCAACTTCCTCTGAAATCTCAAAAACTTGCAATAAAAATAGGATGATTCTTGAAGTTGTAAATTTAATTATGGGATTAAATATAAATTTTGACATAATATTTATATGTCTATTCCAAAATTATATAACAAAAATATATAAAGTTTATTTAAGAATTATAAAAATCAAGTTCATATTTAAATTGAAACTATTTGCATTTATTAGGAGTAAAACTTTAAAAATCCATTTTTATTAATGTTAAGCATCTGACCTTTTCTTTTAAAAATTAATGTGGCAAAAATATATACATAGTTTTCATGTTTAACAGAAATTTCTCTCCCATTATATAAAGATTTAGTCCTACTCTGTTAAAATATCAAAGGACTTAAGATAACCAAGCATTTTTTTGTTTGCACGAAATAATTTAACAAAACTTCTTACTACTTTTATATCCCACTTTCTTTACCCATATCATTTTATATTACCAAATTCTTCAAATTATCTATGATCTCTGGAATGATCCCACCCACCCATCCATCTAACATATTTTGATAAAATTTTAACTCCAAAATCAGTTTTCAAATATTGAGTCATCAATTTTGGTAAAAAGTTTTGTTTTGAGAGAAATTCTATTAAAAATATAAATGCTTTATTGGTACCCTTTCATTATGTTGAATTTGTTTGTTGGTGGGTGAATTCTATAAAAGGTCATTGTATATCATCAATAGTATAAAAACTCATCTGTATCAATAACCTTTCAGTTTAAATGAATTCTCTTGCAACCCAGAAATAAACAGAAATTATATTAACAGCATATAATATCAATAAATATGGAGGCAGACATATAATCAGAAAGAGATATAGAAGGATATGTAGCAAGTGTGAGGTGGAGGATATTTAGCCAGAGAGAAAGATGAGGGACATAAAGCTATGTAAAATATGTAAAGAAAGAGCAAAATGTAGAGAGAAAACCAGAAAGAGAGCAAATTAAGGTGAGAGAGAGATATGGAGAGAAAAAGGTAATCCGAGATGTGGAGGGCTTTATAGCCTGTACAAAAGAATATGTAGTGGGATATGTTAATTATCACCAAATTTTCAAATTCTCTTAATGCATAAATATCTTCTTCTACTCAAATAATGTAATTATATTTTTGTTTTTTAGTTAATCCACTGACAAAGAATAAGAACCAAAATTCATAGCCATTTCCTTATTTTATTTTTTCTGATATTTTTGCTTGAAAGATTTAATAAAAAATGAGACGTACTAGTGTAATTATCAAGACAAATTAAAATAAATTGTGGTAGTGGGGAAAAAAATGAAATCTAGGGGAGATAATTGCGCTTTCTTCCCTCATTATATGAAAGTAAAATGAAGCAATGAAAAACTAAACTTATCAAAATTTCACGTTATTGCTGATGGTTGTAAGAAATATTTCTTAAAAGCTATCTGATAGGAAAATAAAATAGCAGTAAAACGTAATTGTTTGAAATAAAATGGAATTTTTTGAAATTTAATCTAAAAAAAAAAAATCAATAAATAAATAAAAAAAAAAATTAAAAAAATTGTCACTTCTGGAAGTGTTTAAAATTTGGCAGTTGGATCATCAGTATTGTGTTGAAATGAATTTTCCCCTGTCAGAATCCCCACACCTTTTCTATTTTTGGGGGTTGTGAGGACGTTATTAGCAGTGGAGAGAAACTATAATTTTCACTTTGTTTCTCAGCAATACTGGTTCAAATCCAACAATAAGTACCTCAAAGAGAACACTTTTTTTTTCTAATGCTAAAGATATTTTTTATTTCAATAAATTAGAACCACTCAGTGCAATATTTCTAGTTCTTAAAATATCCCATAAAAAAAAAAAAAGAAAAATAATTCTTAGCTTATCTTTCTCATCATATAAAAAGAATTTTTTGTTTATATAAGTATTTAAATTTATTTTTTAACTTATAAATCTGTTTTGACATCCTTCAAATTAGAAAAAAAAGTTATTCACATTGTGAATATCTTGACTTAGTATGACAAAAAACAAAAAAAAATTTCTCACTTGGGCAAATCCAATGAAAAAGAAAACAAAATCAAAGTTTCTTGTAGTAATTAAAAAAAAATAAACTTAGCACAAGGCCACATTTATTGGAGTACCCAGTGAAGAACATATTCATTATCTATTATCTGTGAGATTGACTTACTAATCACCAAGCTATGTAATGACATCTTTGAGACAAAAGTGTTGTAACAACCAATTTGTCTAATCTCAGCTGTGTTTGCTATCATCAAACCACTGCTGAGTATTGAATATTAAAAGTGGATTAAATAAAAACAGATTCATCTTTTGACAGTTTTTTAATAACACATTTGACAACAAAAGTTGTACTATTTAAAAAACAAAACTGCATGAATAGCTGGACTACTTAAGATATTAGGTTATGTCAAAATTAATTTTTTTTGTTAATCTCTCAAGATCTATTGTATATATTTTGATGCTTATATCCTGCTTTGCATATGGTATCTTTTGAAGATATGTGCTCTAAGAAATGCCTTTTTAAGGACTGATTGTTGGATTCCTTTCTTTGTCATGATTTTAAAGCATCATAATTGATAACTGATATTGTTCACTTCTGGGCTTTATTGCAAAGGACAAGTCACAAATTATGAAGTTACTATTGTAGAGGGTTTGATTCTTGCTACATTGGACTTGTCTCGGACTAAACTAAGCTTGGTAAATATTTACTGCGCAAACCATTTTTACTGAAGCAAACCCTTTCTATTTGAGTAATCTTCACTGGGTGTCTTGTGTTAGATTAATTTAAATGTAAGAAATACAAGTAGTATCAGTCAGTGTTCTTCTTTGTGGTTGACCTTTCTAGCCTTTTTGTTGGACTTGTTTGTTTATCAATGTCTGCACTTTACCAATTTGGGTCATTGCTACAAGCAGCAAAATCAAGGGAGGATGAAATATCAACGGAACTGCTTCCTAACACCCCCCCACTATCTGAATGGTTCTGCCCTTGCTATGCATCAATGCCAATCTCCCACCCGTTGCCAAAATAAGTAAATGGAAGGTGCCTGAATGAGAATTTGACACTTGAAAGAATTAAAAAAAAAAATGGTTCTGGTTACTTCTATTTATTTATTTATTTATTTCTATTTATTCATATACTTATTTGGCCTGGTTTGGTTTCTGCTTTTATTACAACTATTGAAATTACATTCAAAAAATTAATACTCAGGTATTAGAAAAGAATAATCAATACTGAATTTAAAATTGGGATTGAGTATTACAGTTTGGTATTTATAAGATCAAATAGAGAAACATTTTCACTTACTATTTTTTCTTTTAAATAATTATGACATTTTGCTATCTGATATTTTTCCTATAACAGTTAAGTATTTTTAAGGTGATGTATTATTGGCATTTTTTAAAATTTAAATTGATTCAGTGAGATTATGAGTGTTTCAAATATTAATATCGGGAAAAAAAATTGTTACTGGCATGATAAACAATTTTCTTTTAATCAATATATTTGTTTTGGGGAAGTTTGGTAATTATTTTATGAGTGATTTTACTGTTATCTTTATTTTTGTTGTTTTTGTCATGGTTTTAACTGGCATGATCTTGATTCACCTTCAGCTACCATTCTGTGACAATTTTTTTTTAACTGAACCGTGATATTTTTCCATTGAAAGTTGTCTCCCTTTTTCGTCTTTAATTCTTCGTTTTGGTAGCAAAAAGTATTAAGATAGCTAACCAACTTACTCTGCACATTAAATAATGTTATAAAATAGGATGATTAAAAATCTGATGAAAAATTGAGACTATCCAAACCATGATGTTTGGATTGATGGAGAAAATACTGTTGATTTAAGAAGACTTGCTATGAATTGACAACTATCAAAAGTTTTTGATATGTATATGCAAATACATGAAATAATAATGTTAATGGGGATATACAATATGGTATCTGAAAATGGCTGGAGAAACTGGTTAAAACTGTAATAAAAACAGCAAATATGGCAATAACAGTCTGAATTTTACTTGAATATCCAATTGTGTTTAAGATTTGTGCATCAAAATTCAATGAAAAACTTATTTTCAAATTTCAGCTGCAGATTTATGACAAAATTTGCATGCAGTGTTTTCTTTATAACTCAGAATTTGATTTTTTTTTCTTTAGCTGTTTATAGGTTTATAGAAATTATTGTATTTTGTAATGCTAATTTAAAAAGACAAAAATAATTTAGTTGATGTTTCTTTGAAATGGTTATGTCTTCCGTTTTTCTTTAAATTATCATTTCCATTGGCACAAGTAGGATTTTGTGATTATTTTTATTTTTAACTTTTTATAGATATTTCACGCATCTATAGGCATTCATATCTTTAATACCTTTAAATATATTTTCACAACTTATATTAAACTGTTTTGTTATTATTTTTTTAACTTTAAGCTGGATTTAATTTTATTGTATACTTTAGGTGGTGATGTATAGGATCCAAATTTTTTCCGCTAAAAAGGTTTAAAAAAAAAAAAAATCTCAATTTTATGTGAAGTCTGGTTCTCTAGTAGACTAATATATTTAAGTAGATACTATAGACCATGATTACTTGCACTTAGCCTAACTTCATAATCTGATAATATTAAATTTAGATAAGGTAGAGAAGGATCTTGTATGCATTCAAATATTTTTTTGTATTATTTGTAAATATAATGTCAAAAAAACAAAAAAAAAAAAGGAAAATTTGTTATAATTTGCTGACAGTATAAAATGTTCTTTAAAATTATTATTGTTTATTAGTAATGTTGTATAGGCATTTAGAAAATATATACAAAAACTTGTTTTAATATTTTAATTAAAATGTGAAAGTGTTTCTCCAGAAATGTGGAAAAAGTTAGTAACTATTATTATAGATTATTATAAATTATATTTGTTGTTGTTGTTGTTGTTGTTATTTCTTATTTTTTAATTATTTATTATTTTTAAATATTTTTAATTATTTTTAATATTATTATAGTAATTATTATTATTTAGAATAAAAAAAACAAAAAACATAAGAGTTTAGAAAATAGCTTACAAAATGTTTTCATAAGTTTAAACTTAATTTCATTGACTAACTTTGACTTAGTCTGGCACAAGGCCAAATAGAGAAATAAAGAAAAATTAAAAAAAGCCCAAGTCCCAATAGCCACTCAAGGTAGAGGCTGACTGTGTGAAGTTCTATTAGCATAGAAAAACAAGAGCCTCTATTTCTATTAAAAAAATATGGAAAAGTGAACTGGACAACATTTATTTCTTGAAAAACAAGGAAAACTAAATTTAATATTCTTTGAATTTTATTGCATTTTAACAAAACAGCCAATGTTACCAAGATATTTTCATACAAACTTAAAATATTCACTATTTAAATCTAAAGGATTATTAATGAAAAAATAAAATAAGGGTATTAATGAAAAAAACATTTTTTTTACATTGTTCTAAAATATCTGTTTATATCATGTATTTAAAGTCACCTCAGAAATTAAAATATATCTGTGAATGTGGTAGTTATATTACTTGTTAATATTTCTGACTACAATAAATTTTCCTTGACTTTCATTTTAGAATTTTATTCATGATAATAGAGTACAACATCAATTCAGTTCAGAGTTGATTCTATTTTGATTTCCAGCTACTTATCCATTCATTTATAATATCACAATGTTTAATCAAAATAGATTTTCACATTGCTCAGCCATAATCCAGTGAGGGCTAGCAATTGAATTATACAGTGAAATTTATTTCTCTTTCAATATTCTGGTGCATACACTCATATCAGCTTCTCAAAATAAACACATTTTCCATATTAATGAGTAAACACAATTTTTCTCATATAATCAACAAAATTGATATTAAGAAAATTGTATTCAGTTGATAATACTTTTCTGCTATTTTGGACATGTGGAAGTAAAGTGGAATATATTCTTTAGTCAGATTTTACTAAAGTTTTGTTTTACTCTAAAGATAAATAAAAAAAAACATTTAGGCAGCAGTATTCATTCAAATAAGTTTGATTAAAATGAACCAACAAGGTCTGTCTGCTTAATATTTTTATTGTATTCTTCCAATTTTCAAATAAAGTGCTGAGTATTGTGATCAAAAATTGTGGATAAACTGTTCATGTTGTGTTGAATGAGATTTTTTTTTTTTTTTTGTGTGTGTACATTCTTTTTGGTACAGGTGCACTCCCAATAAGTGTTACACATGACATCACCATAGACTATTTCAAACTTTACAAAGAATACCAGAATGTAGACAAAAGAAATTTGTTTACCATTCTTGAAAATGACTGACATGTTCAAAAAGTACTTGAACAAAACAACACATGATCTTCAGACAGTTTATCCATAATTTTGATTACAATATTTAACTTATTCAGAAATTGGGAATAAATAATAATAAAAAAAATAAACAGACAGACCTTCTCAGTTCTTTTTAATCAAATTTGTGTGTGTGTGTAAATAACAACCAGAACTATATTTATAAAACACCAACCTATAACCATAACCGAGTTGGTATATAACTTGGAGTAATAGTTATAGGTTCATGTTTTATTTCTGGTTAATATTACAGCTTTATCTTGGTTTGGTTACCCATTTAGAGTTTCTGTATACTACAGACATCAAGTGCTGTTAAATAGGAGTTGACATGCCGTTAAATCCAACATCCATCAAGTGCTGTTGGTTTTGTTAAGGAAGTCCATGTTTCTTTTTATATTTTTTCAGGCATTTTATAGGTAGGATTTGTTTTTGTTCACCCAATATCCCAAAGATGGCTTGACGATAACATATTTAATAAAAGAAAATCCAGTATTTTTGGAAGCTAACCAAATTTGAATTTTTAAATTTTGATTTGTATTTCATCCATCTTTATTCATTTCAGTTGCTTTTTTTTTTTTACTTTTTTGCAATTACTCAAAATAGCATACTAAACAATATTGATCAGAAATAAAGAACAACCTTCTGGCAAGATTCAAACCTTTTCTCTTTTTTTTTTTTTTTTTTTACTTGGGAAGCTTGTCTTACATGACAGCTACTTCACCAATTAAGTTACAACTTTTGTAGCTTAAGGATGTAACTTTCATTCTTTATTCCCTGTCCTTATTGGTTTGGCTCTAATGCTTGTTTACATATACTAGTAGTATTATTATTAGCAAGAGCACTGTTAATTATTAATTTCGAGTAGTATATACTTCATCTTAATTTTGCTTGATTTTTTTTTTTGTTTGTTTTTTTTGCATCTACCCAGGCTCTCATTCGACAATTGTTAATAAACAATGAAAATCAAAAATAAACTATGAGCTTCTAATGTTCCTTATTCTTAAAAGCCTTTAGTATTTTGACAGTATTTACATGTGTTTAAATATAACAGTGGAAAATGTGTTTGAATTATGAACAGAAGTAAAGCTGGTGTTTCCATTTTTTTCTCTCTATTTGATTTCATCAACTTTTTCCTTAAGTTAAAATACATGAATGGTAAGAAAGTTGACAAGCAACCAGATATTAGAAATAGTTGTATAATTTTTGTATTACAACAATATTCTTTTCAAATTAGCTTGAATGGAAATAGGAAATATTTTTTTTTGCTGACTTGTCCTCTATTTCAGTGTGAAGTGTTGCAGTAACAAAGAGTAAATGTTTTGCATTTTGATGCTTAATGCTTCAGGCTCACCAACTATTTGTTTCTAGGATGTAAGGAGATTTTTGGTTTCTTGAAATATTTTTATATGACATAAAATATGGAACGTTGTCAATATTCTTCTATTAGATTCAAAAAATGGAGTCAAAAAGACACGTCATAAATTCATTTGAAAAGTGATTTTTTTTTTTTCATGAATTTCTTGATAAAATGTCAAGATCAGTTTTATTTATTGTTCCATTATATTTCTAAACTACTCAGCAAAAATATATCAACTTATGCCTGAATATATATGGTACTTTGGTTTTATCATAGATTCATTTTTTTTAATCCCAAATTAGCAAATAATAATTTCTGCAGATTTTAATTGCAGTTAATTTGTAACTTGTTGGCTTTATTTATCACTATGTATTCATAAATAAAAACTCCATATTAAGTTGTGCCAGATAAAAATGCAGATCTTTAAAGCAACCCATTCGCTCTGACAATGCTGTTGTGGATTTGTTATATAGAAAGTATAAATTATTGTAAAGTAATTGTTATGTTCTGACAATCCTTGTCGGAACTGTTATATTCCGTGCTAAGGGAATAAATAAGTAACACCAAGTGGATACTAGAAGACAGGTTTATTGTACACAACAAGTATAATATGAAATACAGTACAGTTATATACACAGGTCAATCTAGTAGTGAGTGCCACTAATTGGAAGGTCGGACATGCTTGCGTCGTCTCTCTCTGACTTGTCCTACAGTCTCTCATAGACAGTTGACAGTACTTACTACCTATAGTGCAATCATTCATGAGGGTGACTGGTTATTCCATTTCATCGGTAATCGTTAAACTGCACCTTTTTTTTCTATAATTTTATTAAGTAATTAAAATATCTATATTAATTAGGAAGGTTTTAAGTTATCCTTGTTATTTGAAAATCCATTTTTATTGGAGAAAACTCTTAATATGAAGTTTTAAAATTAGGTAAATTCAGTTACCTCCCTTGCCCTCAGGGACGGTAACTTCGTTTGTCTTGTGATTTAACAATTTTCCACAACGATAAATTTTAAATGATATTCATTGCACCGGCTGGCCTTTATTTGTAATAAGATACACTATTGTCGTCTTTCTGTCTTTACAATTATATAAGATTCATCTAGTTCATGATTGGTGTTTTTGTTTCAAGCTTTTCAAGTTGGGATTAAAACATTTGATGAACTTATTTGTTTTTAGTATTTTTTTTACCATTAAATCAAGACCTTCATTTTCAACCTCTCATTAAGATTTATAAAATTAATTTCGTGTTGTTTTTTGTCTTTTTAATTTAAAAGGTACATTTATTTGAATACCAAATTTTAAAATCAGCTAGATATCTCATTTTTTTAAATATCATTTTATACAATTTTGTCCTACTACTTCCCATTCTATCATTATAAGCAAATTTAAAATGTTTTCTAGTTTTTCAAGAGTCAACTATTTTATAGAAAATGAAAAAATATCTTGAGAAAATATAAATTTGTTCTTCCAGCTACGAAGATACTGGTGTATAAAATTTTAATTCTTGGCTTTTGTGATGCTGGGGTTTAAATACTTAATTTTAAATTAACAAAAAAGAAAAATTATGAATCAGTTTCTGTTGTCAGCATGAACACAATTTCAATTTTTTTCTTGTCTAATTGAGTTTGTTCATTAACTGCTAGGAAGTTTTTTTTTTTTATTGTACTCATATTTCTTTTGCTGAATTGAAAGACTTATTGATGGACATATTTATGGAGTATTTAGGAAGAACCATTGATTATCAATGACATGTGAAACAAAGAAATTAGCCACTGTATCAAGAAATTTAATGATATAATTTTTACATTTTCAGCATTGTCATAGAGATAAAACTTGCTCCTCTTTTCTAAATAAATAAATAACATTGTTTTAGAAACTATAAATTGGTCATTTTTTGCATAGTTTAAAATTAGATTCATTTTTATAGCAAAAACAAATAGTAGTGAGAAGAAATATACTTTTTTTCTCAACTTGATTGGTTAACTAAAATAAACTATTTTCAATGATATGCAGCATACATCAGTTTGTTTTTTTTCGTTCTTTGCTGTAATCTGCTGCTGTTGTATTTTGGTTAGTTTGGATTAATATCCTTGTCTTCTTTTATATCATCATCATTGTTTGTATGTTCCAGCCAACTTCAGGTATTTGTTGTATTTTGGCAATATCAAAATTTCTTCTGAGTGAGCATAAACATCATTTCACCCCCAAGCAAAGTAGGAGTGGCACTAGTATGCGGGGAGTTACAAAGAGTGAAAGTGATAGAAAAGATTGGGTGTAGGAGGAATTGCGGAAAGGATAAAAGATCAATGGGGTTCAAGACGATAGAAGATAGCAATTGACATTGTATTTAAATTTTTGAAAATTGTAGTTATCAGGGAAGCAAGTAAGTGGAATGGAGTTCCACTATAGTGAAGTACGAGAAAAGAAACTGTTGGAGTAGAAGTGGTGGTTACATTTAACTATTTCAACAGTAAAAGGGTGGGACCTAGATGCCAATCTAGTAGCACACTTAATTCATGTAATCAGGGTACCAGGGGAAAAAGGCTCACTAGAGTGGTTGCCATGAAAATATTTGTAGAAAAGACAGAGGGAAGCCACATCACATCTGTAAGAAAGTGAGTGGAGTCAAGATGACAAGTCAGGATTGATTGCATTACAGATCCTCCTTTGGAGTTTGTCAAGAACCTCAACATGAACAGCAGGAGCACCAGATCAGATATGGCAACAGTATTCAATGCATGGGCGAATGGTAGATTTGTAAATGTGCAAGATGGACTCTGATAAGAAAAAAAAACCTTCGAGCACACTACAATGAACCAACTTTCCTTGCAGTAGATGCAGCTATTGATTCAATGTAGTTGTTCCACTTCAGTCAGTTGAAAATGTGAGGTCAAGAAGGTGCACTGAGATGCTCTCCTAGAGTAGAGTATCAGCCATGCTGATTGTGGCCAGGGAAGTTTCTCTATGGTGGCTATATAAGTGCTTTTGTGTTCTCATGATATTTGTCACATACATGCTCAACTTGTGATCTGCCATTTTATTGATTTGTTTCTTTGCTGGGGATGGTGGTGGGAGGAGTCCTGTTTTGAGAAACCCAAATTGACAATTTGTTCTTATATTGCACTCTGTTTAATGATCAAATAATCTGAGCAAACATGACAACTCCTTCAACCTTATTCTCCAATGCTCTTTTTTGTCTATTAATTTAATATCATTCCAGGGAGGTTGCTGTGTAACCCTTTCTACTCATAACAGAAAAATAAAAATATGAAGAAATTAGCCTTAAGTAACTCGTATACAAACAATTTAAAAAAATCTGCTATCGGTTGGTTTCCATTTGAAGCTTTTTGAGTTAATAGCCAATACAATGGAACCTCGATTCATGAATCTAATTCATTCCTGAAGGCAGTTCGTAAACCAAAACTATTTTTTCAATAGGAATCAATGTAGAGAAAAAAAAAACAACACACGAATGTATACAATACGGCAGTTGACTCAGAAATTTTCATTTAAGTTAGGTTTGGCAATGTTGTTCAAGAACCAAAGTTGTGTTCAATAACCAAGGCATTTTCATCTCGAATTTTCTGTTCGAAAACCGATTTGTTCGACATGTGAGACATTCAAGAACCGAGATTGCTCTGTATTATCAATGTTTACTTTACGTAATACTTATATTGTAAGTGTTTAGAAAAATATAAACAATGTACTAATTCTTGTATAGTTGGATATATTATCTGCTTCTGTGTTTACACAAGAGTTAATAATAATGTGTAGTGGGTGTTTGGTTAAGAGTTAGTTTCTTGCTAAAGGCAGAAACTTGAGGAATATTCCTTAATTGATTCAGTCAGAAAGCCTAGCTTTATAAAATGGGAAAATATTTATGGCTTACAAGAAAGTTCTGAGAAGCCATTTTCCTCTTTTTCAATTAAACCAGATTCTCTATAAAAGCAAAAGAAAATCTTTTTTTTCAAATATGATTTTATTTTGATTTCTGGAAAGAGTATTTTGTAAGAAAAGGGAGAAATAATTTTAAGTCAATCTAAAAAAATCATATTAAAATTAAAACAAAATTACTTGCAGTATCCATGAAAATTTTATGGTTTTCCTGTGTTTTGAATTTTCTGATAGTCATTAGATCAAGAATTATGACTTATGTTCCTTGTGATTTCCATGGGTATAAAATACTTATAGAAATTCTACTATTGCATTGTTAAATATTTTAGTTTAATATATTTAATAAAATATTGCAATAGCAATCATAATTATGACTGCAGGTCATTATTTAAAGCAAGAGAGTAGAAATGAAAAGATTAAAAAATTGACATGGTTTTACTATATATATTTACATATATACATAACACTTTATTCCAAAAGTATGACTTTCATAAGATAAACCTTAAATATTTTTATATAAATAAAATAAATCTAAATATATACAAATTTATATCACACTTTTTTGCATACAATTGTCTTAGCAATACTTCTCCATCTTGCTGCTTTAACTCTGATAGCAGATCATCTGCAAGCCCTTCTTTCTTATATATGCTTTCTTTTTCTCACTAAAACCAAACAAAATTTGATAGATCTTTTTCTTCTGTCTTTCCTCACAATGAAAAAGGGATGGTCCATTATTTTTGATGCAATGTCAGGGTGTTATATATGTGCAAAATGAGGAGCCCGCATAATTATAATGATAGCAATATTTAAAAAAAAAACCTTTAAGAAACCTGTCTTAATGCTTAATTTGATGTTTATGCGGATTATTTTGGTTCTGGTGCTGACAATTCAATTTGCCAGATCTTTGTTATTAACTAAGTTTATTACTAAGTATGGGGCACCTAGTGAGGATCAAACTCACTAGACAGTAGTAATAGTCAGCCATTAACCCATTCCAAAGCTCTTTTGTTAACATCCATATTCTTTACCATGTTGATTATATCAAAAGATTAAGCTTTTTGAAGTGTTTATAATAAAAATAAGAAATGTATTATTCAATGTACTTGGATACTGGATGTACTAAAAAATTGAAGTATATTCAGTCATCATTTCACTGAAAATAAGCATAGCAATAATTGAAAGCATAGAAATAATTTTCCAGCCATCTTCAAGATCAGTGGTTTATTGCAATAACAATGATAAGTATGTATGCAGATCATCCTGAAGATGACTGGAAAGCACTAGATCTTATATAAGCATACAACCACTGCCCATTTTTACTTCACGGCATGTGGTGTGTCACCTGCTAATGGGTGGCTTGCAACTGACCATTTTAATATGACCTGTCTATATAAGCCCATGACTAGTACTCCTTACTTTCTATTTAAGTGGCACCTGATCCTGAAAGTTTTTATTTATTTGCTTGTTTCACTCTCCTCCTTGCTTGTGGACAGTGGGTAGCCATTTTGAAGAACTTTTCAGATTTGACTGTCTAGAGTCATAGAAAACTGCCATGCTTTGGGCCCTGATAAAATCATTCACAGTCCACCTAACTTTGTGAGCATTTTGATTATGTCCATGTCCCATTGTGTCACACTTAGAATAATTATGAATGGTGTTTATATTTGCTACACTATATTAATTTATATTTTATATTTGAATATCTTACCAAGAAGAGTGTTTCTTGTTAAATTTGCTCATAAAAATGCCTACAAATGGCATTTAATATTGACAAGACCATGAGAAAGATAGAAATGTAGTTAATTTAATGAAAACTAATTTTATACCTTTCAAAGAACTGATTAAACAATCAGTTCCATTTTTATGTCAAAGGTTATAAATGGCAGACATCTTTTTATCATTATGTAATCTTCAGTTTTCATTGTGAAAATAAATGTTCATATTATACAAAAGCACATTTCATACACTGAAAAATATGGTAGTATTGAAATTATATTAACCAAGTCCTCTACATAGTTTTAAACATGGTTCACTAATGTGTGAGTTCAAATTCTATCTTGTTTAAAATGAGAGTAAATTCTTGTGCAAGTGAACTTATATTAATTACAAAATAGAATTAACCATGAAAATTTTCACTTTTTCTTTTGAACTTTCTAAAAGAATCATAATTTATAAGTTAATGATTGAATAAACTCTTGTAAGTTCTATGACTATAAAATAACCATGAAAATTCTCCTGTTGTATTGTTAAATATTTGAGCTTTAAAGAAACAATATTTCAATAACAATGATAAGTATGTATGCAGATCATTATTTCAAGAACTAAGTGGGTACAAATGAAAAGATTTGAAAATAACAAGATTTTTTCCATTTTACTGAAGCAAACATTAAATACATGAAAGCATTATTACCTCCTCTATCTTATTTCTTTTTATGACAAACCAAACAGTGTCCCTGTTTTTTTTTGGGGGGGGGGTTCCATTTTTCTTTGTAATCAAAATGAAATAATCTGTTATTTATGAGCTATTAGCAGGCTGTTTGTAAAGATTTAAGAAAAATGCTATTTTCAATATTTTTTCTTAATCTTTTTAGCCCAAAATTAAAATGCTTGAAAATAACAAAGCAAATCTAGTTGTAGTATAAGGTATAATTATCCATGAAGCTGTTTTCAAAGTTTCCATTTTGTTAAAATTAGAATTTGTTAATTTTTTTTCTTTGTTTGCCTTTACTTTGTGCTTATTTGTTGCAATCTTTATTTTATAAAGAAATTTCAATTCCTCTGTTAGCTTTATCAAATTTAAAGTTTTTGTTTGTTTTTTTTCCAAGGTAACATCTCTACTTGCTACTATTTCTAAAAAATCTTTTCAAAACTCAAAATACTTTGTCAAGAATCTGTTTTATGGTCTAATAACTTGATATTTTCTGATATACATTTCTGAAGAAAATGGTAATATTTATTTGGACTATTCTAACTTTAGGCATCATTGCAATTCTTTGTGTATATGTTATGATCGTCTTCTGCTTCTAGTAATTTGGTTATTCTTGATGTATTAGAACAGTAAAACTAATAGTTCACTAAAGATTAATGTACAATGGCTAGTCAAAAAGTAATGCCTGTACTTTAATTATAAGATTTAATATTATAATGAAACAAAGTTTAATGAAATGACCATGAAAATCTCAGAATTTCAAACCTAATCTTCAACATTTTTGTCCTTGTCAATTGTGATATTCCACTTTGAATAAAAATATTTATATGTGACTAACATATCAGTTATTGACGTGAAAAGTGGAATGCAGAGTTCAAATTCAGACCAAATCTATTTCATTGACTTAACACTATTACTTTTGGAAAAGGCATACATTTTCCTCCATCTATGGGTTAAGCATTAGGCTGGACTGGGCTTTCCTGCATTGAATAGCAGCCAGTCTAAAAGGAAAACTGAATTATAACTCTTGTAAATAAGGTAAAATGAACTCTTTAGTCATAGTAGGGTAACCAGTCTAAGAGAAGGACAACTGAATTCGAAACCAGTTTGAAGAGGGATGGGCTTCATCTGGTTAAATTTTTCAAAAATTAAGATGCAGTGTCAATCTTAATCTTCTGTCTCCTTAAATCCTGTACTTTTTATTGACCTTTCTCCTCAATAAGGTTTTCTCAGGTTCCTTCAATCTTTATGCCTCAGTAACCACTTGCATGGGGTGAAATGATTTAAAAAAAAGAACAACAAAAACAACAATACACCCACTGCTGCTACAGCTGCAGTACATGTTTTGCCTCGACAGCCTTGGATTATGGAACTCGGGATTATGATATATACCAGGCTTGTAGAAGCGTCTTGGCTGCTTTCTTAGCCATGTGCAAGTTGTCTCTTTCCAAACAGATGTAAATCTGAGGATGCCAAATGAAGATTCCAGATCAGCAATCACCTTCTCTTTTGCTGTGTCCATCAGCTTTCTAGTAAGCCACTTTGTACAGATCTTGGTGTAGGCAAGAGACTGCTGGCTTTCATGGAGAGATTTAAAAAAAGTGACTCTTCTATCAGCTGTAGTGAGAACATCAGATTGTTTGGCCTTATCCTCATTCACAGCAGCAGCTGATCTGCCACTGCAAGGCCTGTCACTAAGGATAATTTTCCTTTTATCTCTAGGACCTATCTCTTTTACTGTGCTTATATCAAGTGCACCTTTTCTATAAACATTCACTTATCTCATGTGAATGGTTGCAGCACTTTATTCTTCCTGTGCAGATGGTGCAATGCATAGCAGCTTGAAATGAGAGCTGAGTTTGAATTCCACTTGGGTCTGTTAGATTCACTTACATGCAAATACTCTTGGGAAAGGTATGAATGCATCTCTTCCTTAGCTATGGGTTGAATAGTAGGATTTGTATCTGGAAAAATCATTGTTGTTCTCAAAAAAAAAAAAAAATGTTAATGCAATATGCACTTGCAAGAAAAAAAATTCTTACAATCTAAAGCACAATTTTAGCCTTAAAATAACCCACAAAGGGCTAAGCCATAAAAAACAAATCAATCAACTTTTTCCTTCTAATAAGAAATTGTGACAAATCTTTACTTTTCATGTCTATCTGGAGAGTAGCCATATTGAAATAAAATTATGAGTAGGCAAAAAGTTCATAAAATTTTCCCCCTGGGCTTTTTGACACTTCATGATTTATAGCTTAAAAGAAAAAAGACTAATACTTTTAAAATTAAATTAAAACAGGTGTTACTTTTTAACTAACCCTTGTATAATATTGTTCTTGACTTTTGATTTCACTTGGTCGAGACAAGTTGGTGGCTTGTTGACTTCAAAAATTTAATAATTCTAGTGAAATGGAAATTGTTATAGACAAATAGTTACAATATATTGTGATAAAATAGGAGCAATAGTCTCCATAAACTTGGCAGCCCATTGGTATTTGTCAATCTCTAGATAGTTGTTTGCTAATCTTTAGTATTTTGTAGAACATTTTTAAGCATTTGAACATTGTATGTAAAATTTTAGACATATTCACTTCCAAGTGAAATAAGATGTTATTTGTATAAATAAATACAAAATTAAAATGTTGAAAAATTAATTGGATGTTTTTTTAATGATAAATCTTTGGGAAATTACCAGACTTTTGCTTACAACAAATGTTTTTATGTTGTAAGCAAAAGTCTGATAATTTCTAAAAGATATAGATATATATTCTGCTTGTAAAATACTGGCAAAACCCACTCCATTATCCATGAAAATGGGTCAACCTTGAAGAAAATGTTACTTTAAAAAAAAATAATAAAAATTTCCTTATAGAGCTTCACATTGATATTGATGAGTTAAAACAACTCTTACTCAATCAGATATAAACTCTATAAAACCCTAAAGATTTGCTCTAGAATCCAAGACCTGCATATTAAGAGGAGTTCCTTTTAACTGTTACAGAGTTTTTACAGAGTGAACTTGTTGGCTCAACATATCACATAATAGAACTAAGATTCTACAATTGTTAGTTGCAAAAAGTAACTAACTCTAACTGAATTTAGCAGTGGTAGACATAATAAACTTTAAGTTGTTTTATTAGATGATATATTTTCATTATTAAATTTTGATGAGTCGTTTTTTGTATTAGATTCAATGTTAACCAGTGTTAATTCCAAATAAAAAAGTAACAATAAAGAGGGGGGGGGAATGAGTCAAAATAAATACTGAAAATGCTTGCTTTAATAAATTCAAATAATGTAAATACTATTATGTCTAGTACTACTATTAGATAAGAAAAATGTAAAAAAAAATAAAAAATTAGCAAATAAGACACTGTTTTCTAAGTCAAGTAAGAACTAGTACTGCATTACACAGGGGAGCAATCAGTTAAGTACATTTATTAGATTTATTATTCAGTATTTGTTTGTTGTTGGACAGATCTGTTAGTAAGTAAAATTTGTGAGCTTAACCTTTTACTAGGCAGGTGTCACTGCACTTTTACAACTTTATATTAAGAAAAAAATAATCCATGATATGAAAGAATAACATTTGGTGATAATCTTTTTAACGACTTTTTTCTTTTTATTTCTAAAAATAAAAAATTCCTCAATCTTTTCTTGTGATTCAAAAGAAAAAAAAAAAGGACTTAAAATCAAATTTATTTGACATCGTTGTCAACTATCAGAATAATGGCTAGGCTTTTTTATTTCTTTAGAAGATTGTTTTTAATATAAAAGCAAAAGTTGAAATATGCAGTGAAGACTAAATACATTAACAATTTGTTATTAATATATTTAAGCATTTTTAATTTGTATAAGAATAAAATAATTTTATGTTTATATGATAATGTAATAATGTTTTATGATTTTTGTTGCTTATACATTTTTTTTTTGTTTTATTGTTTTTATTTTGTCTTTTTATTCTGTTATTTACTTTTTGTACATCTGTTGATAAATCAATGATGGTTATATTATTTGTTTTATCATAACTTATGTTTTGTTCTTTTGTTGTTGCTTTTTATCTATTTTTGAAGGAATTTTTGTTGTTCTTGTTATTGTGGCACTGTCTTCAGTGTGTGGAGAGAAATGAAAACCCACCCCATTAAAAAAAAAAAAAAAAGTTTCTATTTATTTATTTTTTTAACTGACAACACAAAAATGAAAATTCTGTCTGGTTTGCTTATGCCTAGGCACTCGTTTATCTTATCCTTCCTTTAGGTTGGATCTGTGCGTGGAGATGGGTACAAGCACCAGCAAGGCACCGTATCTCTCATTTCTCCACACACAAAGCATGAAATGTTTCAAGGTCTCACTGTCGCTCGTGCAGCCAAGGTTTGTATTAAAAAGAAAAAACCAAAAAGAAACAAGTACAAAAGTTTTTCAGATCTCCACATTTATCTTCATTGGATATCACTGCACAACTTGTCTTATGATGATGTCACTTCCTGTTATCAAGCCCATCACTCCACTGCACTTCCTGTTCACTTCAGATGCACCACTAAATGATTAATTTTTTTTTTAGTCTGTTTGTCCAGTTGTTTGTTTGTTCGTTCAGCTGTCCACTGCTTCTTCCTGTGTCTGTTCACTTTGAATTTATTTGAGACACCATTTTTTTTTCCTCCCATATTATTTGCACAGCCAATTTGTAAGAACAAACATATTCCAAATTCTATATATTTCTTGAAATCCGTTAGTTAATCCAAAAATTCATTGACAATTTCAAAAATATTTGAAAATATGAAGTCTATATGTCCTTTGGTTGTAATAAATTATTTATAGTAATCTAATAACCAATCACAAAAATAAGATACATTTTGTGTCTGTGTCCCCCTCTTTTTTTTTTTTTTCTTTAAACTATCAATCTAAAGTCACTTTACTTTTAGCTAGTACTTTTAATCCTTGATAATACTGTTTTGTTTTACATGGAAGGGGGGTTTAAATCAAAACATTGGTTAGATAGACTCTTCATTATTACTCGAATCCTGTTATCATTGTTGCTTTTTATCACAATGAAATTACTTTTAAATGGTTAAGGCAATAGGTTCGTAAGGTGTTTGATTATGTACAAGTCTCAGCAGAATCTACTGGTTTTATACTGTTTACTTTAGCGGTTGAATAATAGTAATGACAATTGGCACAGATTTTTATAGTAAAAATAGAGTAAAGCTAATAAAATAATGGGTAAAAAGAAACTTTTTTTTTTTTTTTTACAAATACTAAGATTTTCAACTAGCTTAGTATCCCATATATCAGGTGTATGTGGCAAAATGGTGAGGTGACATCTATATGAAAGATAAGTTCCAAGTGTCATTGCAAGTTACTTTATTTCTTACATTTACACTAGTTTAGTTGCTGATGTGTATCAATTAGGCATATTGTGATAAAAAGTAATAATAAGAGTAATAAAGAGGCAATGTATTTAACATAGAATATATCATGCAAATATCTTAATTCAAAATATATTTATGAAATATCAGGTCATCCCATAAGTTCTGTCTGAATTTTACCTTTTTTTAAAATGAACAAAATTTAAAGAGTATTTTATAATGTCTAATGGAGCTGAACATTATTTTTGTTTAGATACATTTAAACTGATCAAATTTTATTTCAGAGAATAAAATTAAATTTTGTTTGATTAAAACCCTGCTAACATGGAAGTACTCAAGAATCATTTGAGGCACATAATGCTTTATGAGTTCAAGAAAAGAAACTCAGCAGCTGAAGTGGCTAGAAACATTCACTCAGTTTATGGAGAGGAATGTGTGAATGAAAGAACTGGCAGAAGATGGTTTGCAAAATTCAGAGGTGGAGATTTCACCCTTGAAGATGAAGATCAAACCGGACGTCCAGTTGAGCTTGATGAAAAGCTTCTTGAAGCAGCCCTTGAAGAAAATCCTGCTTTATCAGTTGAGGAATTGGCAGTGGTTCTCAGTTCAAATCATACAACTGTTCATCGTCATCTTCAACAACTTGGAAAAGTTCCTAAACTTGGAAAATGGGTGCCTCATGAATTGTCTGAAAACAACCTCAAATCCCGAGTTGACATCTGCTCTTCTCTCCATTCTCACCAACTTGTTTCACCTTTTTTGGATAGACTTGTGACTGGCGATGAAAAATGGATCTTTTATCGAAATGTTAAGCATTGTAGACAGTGGCTTGGTAAAGGGGAAAGACCCTAGCCACAGCTGAGAAGGGAACTTTATGGGCAAAAGGTTCTTCTTTCAATCTGGTGGGATCGCCAAGAATAATCCACTTTGAATTCTTACCACCTAATGCAACAATTAATGCTCAAATATACTGTCAGCAATTAGAGCGTTTTGAACCAAGCTTTTGAGGAAAAAAGACCTGCTCTAGTGAATCGAAAAGGGGTGATGTTTCATCAGGACAATGCACGACCCCACACAGCAAGAATCATGTCACAAAAGATCAAAGAACTTGGTTGGGAGAAAATTCCTCATCCACCTTATTCTCCCGATCTTGCTCCTTCACACTACCATTTGTTTCATAGCTTACAGAATCATTTGGAAGAAACAGCTTTTGTAGCACAGGAAGAGGTTAAAACTGATGTTTGTGAGTTCTTCGAATTAAAGCCAAAAGAATTTTACAGTAATGGAAGTAAGCTTGTTAATAGATGAAAGGAAGTCATAGATAATCAGGGAAAATACATTGTTGATTGAATCTGTAATTAAATATAACATTTGGTCACTTGTTTTCTTTATTCAAAATTCGGACAGAACTTATGGGATAGTTTGATTTCAGATGTACTTATACCAATAACTAAACTCTTAATTTCCAGTAAGGAGCCCCTAACACTGCTATACCTGTTTTGTAAGGCAGAATACGTGTGTGTGTATATATATAAAAAGTGATCAATATAAGATTGTTACTTTTAATAGAGAGTATTCAAAATAGGAAGATTTCAAATTATTACAATGAAATTCAATATTGTGAAAATGTAGAAAAAGATGTTTTTATTTGGCCATGATTTGACTAAAGAAAAAATATTGAGGTTTATTTTCATACCAGTATATTCTAGTAATTTATTAATTGGGCTTCAAGAAATATGATTCATTGGAAGAATTTGTTTTGATAGTTTTTATCTAGTTTTTCTGAAAAAAATTTTTTCCATTAATAGCTAAATGGAAATTTAAAAAAAAAAAAATCCCTTCTTTTTGGGGGTTGACTTTTAGTTCAAATAATATTTTTCTCAATATTTTTATAAAAAATTATGAACTGATATATCCTTTATTGATTTATCCTTGAAAAAGGAGAGAATTTGAATCTAATTTATTAATATTTCTAGTCCTTATATATGAATTAATTTAACAATAGTAAGTTAGAATAAAACAGTTCTTGCTTGGAGTCACCGAGAAATAAGACATTTTAAAAGTTTTATGAAATTAATTTTATATCGGTTTTGATAAGCCAAGAAACTGTATATATTGTGATGAAGTTCTTACAGCATAAACTCATTTATTATCTTATCAAGGTGAATATTTCTTGAAAATTCATTTGTAAAAAATTAGAATAAAAGCCATAGTCAGTTAAGTCTGATGATGTATAGAGGCCTTTCACTGTCCAGACAATAGGCCTGCTCTCTTGACCAAATGCACAAGATTCAAAAGTATGCATGACATTATGTTCAAGGTCAGCTTGGCTTCAGGAGACGCTTAATATTGATAACCAACCATCTTAGTGATTTTCTGTCTGGATTTTACTTCTACAGCCTTTTTTTCTATGAATATTGCTGTAAAGCAAGAGATTTGAATTCATAATTTTTCTTTCTCCTAGACTGGTTATACTTACAGCTAGAGTGTCCAGTCTGCCCAGCTATTTAACCTATAGCTGGAGGAAGATGCATTCATGTCCTTAAAAACGCAAAGTGAATAAAGGGGAGTAAGTCCTATGTCACTAGTGGAACATCAGTATTGAATCGATTCTTTGTTAAATCAAAATATACTAAAATATAAATTTAAATATTAAAAACAATTTTAATCTAGTTATAAACAAAACAATGCTGCATAGTTTGAAAAATGTTTTGTGGATCATTAAAACTTCATGTAGATTACCAAAATCTCAACAGCAACACTAATAGTGCTGTTGAAACTTTTTCCTTTTGTGCCTCTTTGAAATATATAAAGATATCTGTTCAGCTTTGTCATTCTGAAAATTATCAAAGGCATCTTTTCTGCTGAATTTCTCTTTTTTTTTTTTTTTTTTTATTTATCCAATTTAGTTTTATCTCTATTTGATGTCTTAGATTAGTACTCTTTCTTTTCTTTCTCATTTCCTTCTTTCTTAGCAAATTATTTCTGTTGAAGTTTTTTATTTGTTAGTCTTGCTAATTTTCAAGAAGTAAATATAATCTCTCATACTGTTCATTTAATTCAGGGCATACATTTTTGTTACTAACGGATTCTCATGAATTTGGATAAATAAAATTTTAAGATAAAGCTCAACACTTGCCAATGCTGAAATATAGAATTTAAAGATTAAGATGACTGAATGAAAAAAGAACTGAAGAAGCTCATGGAAATAACTAGACAAAATTGTGTTGCTTAGAATTGAAAAAAAAAAAATCAAGACAAAAATCGATTACAATTAAAATAAACCTAATAAATAACATCATTTTAAAATCTTAGAGATTCTGCTTTTTTTTCCATTATTTTCATGTGGACTCCTATTATTTGTTTTTATCAATAGAAAAAAATATATCCCAAATTTCAATGAATACAATAAAATAGTAATGTTATATAGTGATTTTCCAAGTGTAGCTTGGATGTGGCACAAGACTGAAAGTAAGGGGCACCCAGTGAGGATCAAACTCACTACTCATTCACAATTGTTCTAGCGAGACAAGCTTGCTAACCATTACACCACCTCGAGGTGCCCAAAAGTAGTGATTTTCTAAGCCTGGCTTAGATGTGGCACAAGGCTGAATGTATGGGGTACCCAGTGAGGATCAAACTCACTACTCAGTCATAATTGATCTAGCAAGACAAGCTTTCTAACATTGAGGTGCCCTTATTGATTTTCTAAGCATAGCTTAGATGTGGCACAAGGCCGAAAGTATGGGGCACCCAGTGAGGATCAAACTCACTATTCAGTTGTAACTGTTTTAGCGAGACAAGCTTGCTAACCATTATACCATGCCAAGGTACCCAAGTAATGTTATATATTAGTTAAGCTTACTCTAACATAAGGTCATAGTAGTTACAACTGAGCAAGGATTGAACTTATCTCTAATGAATTGGTTCATGAGATTAGCTTGGCTATTTGCTAAGATTAGTTTTGTCTGCTATAAAATCAAATAAGGTTAAGATTTTCAAATGCCTGTTATGAAAATTAGCAGCTGAAATCCTGGTTCTCATATGAACTTGGATTCTACCTACAAAAGTGAGACATGCAAAGCTACTTTGGATATGCAGCACACTTAAATATTTACTAAGTTTACTTTAATCTATCCCAAGACTATGGTAGTAAGACACCCAGTGAGAAACGATCTCAATACACTAACAAATTAGTTTGTGAGGTGAGTTTGATGATAATCATATTTTAGTTCAAAGCTGATGGCTTTGAGTTATGTGTTAGATAAATTTTCTATGAGGTCTGTCTTTCATCTATTGCTTGAATATGGTCTGTATAGTTTGTGTTGGAGTTTAACTCCAAACAGTAGATGAAAAGACACAATACAACAAAGCCTAATAAAAAAGCTTACTAACACAAAATTACATTCTTACTATGGTAGTTGCCTTTCATAGTTTGTTTAGGGGGAAAAAAAATTATATTCTATATGAATTTATAAGATGAAGGATTATCATTAATTTGGATTAGCTTTCACTTGTGAGAAATGTATGTATATTAATTAAATCTTCTCTATTGATTATAGACAAAAATTCTCATATGTACAACAACTTCTTGTTAACCTATATGTATCATATATAATAATAAGCATTAATTTCTTTTTGTATGTTTCTTTGTTTATGTCTATACCTTCTGTCATGCTAAAACAGATAAATAAAATTAACAAGTGAATCTTGTCCTGATTTGAATGTCCTACATGGAGGTAAGCAGGCAAGTGATACATCCACTACACTAATGTCCTGTTACTTGAACAGCACAGTAAAATTGACTTGCAAATATGAAGTTAAATAAATTGCACAGATACAAGAATTGTTCTAGACAGAGAGCTGGGAGGAAATACTCTGATACTAGACAGAAGTGCTGATCCATATGTAAATAATTCCTTTTTTTTTTTTTTTTTTACAGGTATTATACTAGAAAACTAATATTAATTCATAGACTCATATAACATAACTACAGAATATTTGAAAAGTCTGGAATCAGTTGTTTGAAGATGAAAAAAAAAAATCAAGTTTAAATAATTTTATCAAAAAAAAACAAATAATTATTCCATGATTCCAAACTTTGAAATTTTGTATTTGAGTGTATTTTTTTAATATTTCAACTTTAAACAATGTGCTTTCAAAATATAACTTTTACCAAGTTTATAACAATGAAGATATTGTCTTGCTTTGGTTGATTTTTCTTTATGATTGAAATTTTGAGTTACTATGAATTTTAATAGTTTAAACAAGAAATCAATGTAAAAGTCAGGGGTGCATCCAATTGTATGATACAATTTTATTTATTTTTTTAATCCATGTGTGAAATTAAAATAATTCTGGGCTTATTTTCCATAGTGATAAATCGATTTCGGTATCAAGGGAGGTAACTTCTGATGGTAGAATTGAAAAAATCTATATTTCAATCAACTAGTTATTTTTCACTTGATCAAACCTCAACATTGCACAGTGTTTTGTAGACCTAGAATATTAACCATTTACTAACTGTCTGAAGAATTCTACACGTCTAACCCCATGGAATCTTCATCTTTCGTGTTTTCTCTCTCCTAACACTGTTTACCTATGATAAGACATTTTCTTTTTTCAATGTATGTATAAAATTGCTTGGTTAGTTCATTTTTGGTAATAGAAATTTAAGAATCAGTTTTTAGAGTGAAGTTAATTAGATTTCTATTTTTAATTCCCAGAGTTTTTATTTGTTAAAGCTACTCATTCTGTGTATGATAAAAAGAGTTTAATTGGGACTTCTCAATTTGGAAAATTACTATAAGTCTGTAGCAATTTTCTGTTAATTAAGTAATATTTTGTATGAATAAGGTAAGGTAAATAAGTCTCTCTAAAATATTGATCATACCACATTTATCATTTAGTTTCTAAGTTAACAATAATTATCACTCATTTTCAGGTAAAATTTTGTATGTTGATCTCAAAATCTTTCACATTAAAGAAATCAAAGTATAGAAAAATAAACCTTCTGCATTAACAAGGTTACTTTGTTCTTTCAAGTTTTATGCTTAATAATGTTGAAACATCATATAGGAATTTGATGTTCAAATGCATTTATGTATAGTATTTTAATTTTCACAAGTTAAAACTACAAAAAACAAAAACAGTTTCAGCACTGTATTCAAGTCAGTTTGATTCCTGTTTTTGGAAAGTGAATTTATTAAATCATGTTGGACTTATTAGTTGAAACTAATTTATTTTGAGGAAAAAAAAAATCTGGTTTTGTATTCAAATTTGAAAATCTTAAATTTACTATCAGGAAATTACAAATAATTAAGTCGGGAATTATTGAACTTGTTACTTTTATTATTCATGTGTAAACTGGATTTTGGTAAAGATGTGATTAAAATGGTCTTTACATTTTATTTATTTTGGAGAGAAAGAAATTGCCAAAATAGTATGTTGTAGGTATATATTCATTAAATAAATTCCTTTTAATATGCAACCTTTTTATATTTTCCTTCCAATGGAGCTGATGTTTAAATAAGCAAGATATTTTTAAAAAATATAACAATTTGGAAGTTTAATTTTTTCATGAGACAGTTAAATGCTTAAATGCATTGTCTCATGAGTTGCAAAATGCAACAATGGCATCACTTCAAAAAAGATTAGCCGGTTTTTTGGGGTTTTTTTTTACATTAAGAAATGCTTTTCTTTAGGTATTCTTTAAAATTTTCTTAGAAAAAATATAGCAGCTTTAACAATTTTTTGTGATATTCTTTAGATTGCGTTTAAAGTGTGAAATGAACTGATCTAAATAAAACATTAATTTTGACATTTAAAACAAACATTTAAAATTGTATAAGGATTGTGATATATGAAAGTTAAATGAATTTTATTGTGTATGCAAACAGGAAGTATTTAATGTTTGAAAAACTTTTTGGTATAATGGTAGAATTTCTGTTTATCAAAAAAGCTTGAAATAATGTGAATTGCTAACTTGAACCAATTTATAGTAATTGCCACGAGACAATTTCGTTTTTTCATGTTGTTAATTATTTAAAATAAAGAATTCATTCTGATGAGTCATTGCAATTTGTTTGCTCAGGTTATTGATTATAAGTTTGCAAGAATCTTACTATTTTAAAAAATTATTATCTATTATAAAAGTATGAAAAATAAATAAGTTGTTTATATTTTCATTTGTATGTTATTTTACTTTTTATAATTATCTTCAGTTTTTTTGTCATATAAAGTGTATTAAAGGAGATGTCTGCAAACCTTTTATTATATTTTATGGCATTTTTCAATTTCTAAATCCTGAAAAGAAAACTTGATAAATGTCCATATGCAAGTGGGTAACAATTGTTGTGTTTGCACCTCTCTCCCAGCATCCTTTTATTATGCATGTCTAGGTAACCAATTGCTTTTATTAAACCTAAGAACACAGCAGTAGTTGCATCCCCTCTCTTTTTCCCTACTTCCCCTCCCATTTTTTTTTTAAATATGAGGAGGGGGAGTAATTTTCTTTGCTTGCTTTTCTGCCTGCTTCAATGCCAATTTCTGCTTCACCTTTTCATGTAATTATTTTATTTATAAGAAATTTCCAGTTACAAAAAAAAAAAAAAAAAAAAAAAAACATAACTTTTTTTGCATCTTTATATTTATATATTGTGTGTGTAAATATATATATATATATATATATATATATATATATATATATATATATATATATATATATATATATATATAATTTAATTAACTTAATATAAATGTTATTTTTAGAATATACATGTATTTGAGTTGTAATTCTAGTTTTTTTTATTTTATTTTCTTAAACATTAGAATTAATAACAATAATAAAAAAAAATTAACTTTATAGTAATAAAAAATAACATTGGATAAAAAAATCCAAACATATCACTTTAAACATTATTTTTAGTGGATATCCATATTTGTGTAGATGTTCTGTTTATTTTTTAAAATTGTATATTTATTTTCATCTACCAGCCTGAATATTCGAGAAATCTTATTAAAGAAAGGAAAAAAAATGTGCCCTCTGTCAGGATTTGAGCATGTGCCCACTTCTGCAGAAGTCATCATTAGATACACCAGGCAAAAATAAATATACTATTTAAAAATAAATGGAGCATCTACTCAAATATGGATATGCACTAAAAATAATGTTTAAAGTGATAAAAATATGTTGGATTAATAACTAAAAAACCATTACTTCTTTTAAAGAGTATAATTTAAACAAGATTGTTAAAATTGAGTGTTATACATTATTGCACACACTTGAGGCAGTGCTGAAAAGTTCTCAGCACAACATACTTCCAAAAACCAGTATTTCAATGACTAAACATCAGAATACTGATTTGGGGAAGTGAGGCTAAAATCTTTTTAGCACCCCCATCACCTATATGCCTATTTGTCTCTTCATGTAATTTTTATCTTTATTCTGTGTAATGAGTTTTAAAAATAGTTTATGGTGTAAAGAAAGGAAATAAATTGTCCAGTCAAATATGTAGAAATCATTTGGATACACACATTTGCATTAAATCCTCTAATTTAGAAATATCAAAATTCATCTGGAAGGGACAAAAAAAAAAAACTTTATAGAAAGAAAAGCTTGTATTTTGATTTTCTTCAATAAAGAGAAGAAATGATTGTTGTTTTTTTTTTTAAAGTTTATGCTTATTTTTATGCATATAAAAATAATCTAGGGGCTTTAAAAACAGACATTTTAAAAGTGTATATAAATACAGGGGGGGGCAAGAATAAGAAAAAATGTTGTAAAGCAGTGGATTTAAAAATATAACAACAACAAAAAAAAAAGAAAGAGAGAGGGCTAACCTTTCAGAACCAATAAAAGACAAAACAAATATATGCACAATGGCTAAAATAAGGGAGAAGAAAATATTACCAGAGAATCAACACTTACAGAGAGAAGGCTGCTTAGACTTAATATAAATGAGGTGTGTGTGTTTTAAATTTTAATTTCTTAGATGTATTTAAATAAATGTTTTTTTTTTCTAAAATTGCCCCTTAATTTCAATAAAACTGAAGCCAAATAAACCTTACTGTGTAGAGAAACACACAGTAAAGATGTTACATTTGCTTATATAAAGTATTTGCTTACTATCCATCCCAAGGGATGATAATTCCTTTTCAGAAGGAACAATGTGTGTGTGTGTGTGTGTGTGTGTAAGTGGATTTTAGGGGAGCATAGCATTGCACAAGTCCAGAACTCCTCTAGGACCCAGCACAATTGGTGGGGGAATTGCCATGCCAAGCTTCAGTATGAAGGATTGCTTTCTTGTATTTTGTACTTCATGGCACATATAATAAACCTTACCTTGACATACTGAACCCATGCTTTAGAAAAAGTTTTTGAATTTAGTTTTCCTTCTCATAAACCGATAGCTCTATCAAGGCTAGAAATCCCAGTCTGTCCTACTGTGTCTCCATGTCTTACTATGGAAACAAATAAAGTAATGGATTCACCCCTTTCTCAACCTTTAACATTACACACACATCCAACTTTTAAGTAAATAATATGTAGTAGATAAGTGGAGGATTTAATGTTGAGATCTGGTACAAGGCCACAATATTGGAGCACACAGTGATGACAGCTTATGAAACAAGAGATAGATAGGTAAATCTCACTCCATAGTGTGTACATTTAGATACCAAGCTTCGTCTGGTACAAAGCTACAACAGCAGAGCACTCAATGATTGAACTTGGTATATATGGCTTGCTAACTACCACTCTAGGGTAGGCATCCCCACAAAAACAATGGAGCTTATTTAGATAAGTCTAAATTGCTCAGTGTTAATATTATTACTGAAACAGAAAAATAGTGCCCATGTTTTAAAAAAGAAAAAAAAAATCTCTTTGCTGTCTCACTTTGTCAAATTTTAATTTAATAACTTTGAAGCATGAGCCATTGGGAGTAAATATTATTCATTTTGTTTTTAATACAGTACTTGAACAATGCTTTTAAACTCTTTGGCATCAAATTCACAATTGAAGCAAGATGAAAAACTTAGTGAAACAAGGCTTGACTTGAGGCTGAAAGTTCTCTATTTTTTCTGGGTCCCAAAGTTGGTGGCCAAGCTTGGCTATTGAATGCCGATTTTTAAGAGGCAGGCAAGCCTTCATTTCACTGTATTAAACTGTGTGTGTCTTGTAGCCTGCTTGGTGGCTGAGATAGGCATGTATTTGCTATTGATTAGTGTTTGAGCCTAGGTAAAAAACTCGGGTTTCAAAGTTTAGTTAATAATAGCAACATATCAAAACAATAAGGAAATAAACATTTTTTTTTTTAATTGCCATGCATAAGTCAAGAATAGAACAATAAGGATTCTTCAGAAACTAAAAAGCATTGCTGGAAAGGAAATTGTAGTCTTTAAAAAAAAAAAAAAATGACAAAAAGTAATGATGAATTTTCTTATACCTGGTGGTGTAAGAAAATAAACTCTTAGGCTATAAGTAAGGAAGGTAAAATTTTAAATGTCTGGTTTCAGATATATTAGTAATATGACAACATAATGAGAATTATGGTTGCTTTATCTAACTTTGAACCAAGATAATTTTTTAAGAAATGATAATAAAAGTGAAAGATGACAGAAAGTATAATAATAATAATGAAAATAAAATAAAAACAGAAGTTGAAATTAAAACTGAATTAGAAGATGCCAAAATAAATACTGAAAACACTGTATTAAATGAGAATATTATTAGAGAATGAATTTCAACTTAGCATTTAGAACTTTGATCACACTATCAAATAAAAAGATAATGATAATTTCAATTGATCAGTTTTTGCTATTCAGTAAATTCTTTAAATTAAGTTTGTTAATGGATTTCTTTTTTTCTTTCTTCTGTTGGGCTGGCAACCAACCAGCTAGCAAAGGAAAAAGTTATCGGACCAGACTCTGTTGATCTTTATCTTAAACTGGCAGAAAAAGGTCGTTTGATGGTGGAGAAGTACCTGAATCTAACGAGACCTCTCTATTTTGATTTCACTCACCTTGTTTGCCGAACTGCAGTTGATGGTAGGTCAATAGACAACCAACTTTCTGCTTCATCATTTCCTTCAATTTTTTTTTTTTAAATCATCCATCCCATCATATGAGTAGAAGTGGGTGGGATAAGTTTATTATTGTATTTGTTTTGTATTATCTATTTGAAAATGGCTCAGGACCTTTTAAAATAATATATATATATATATATATATATATGTCTAAATTATCTTATAGTTTACATGAGGTGAAACAAAGGTTCATGTATAACTATAAGGAGTTTTTGTCTATGCTTTGTTTAGGGAAAGAGGGTTAAGAATTTTCCAGTCTTCAAAATCAATATTGAAAACGACTTTTTACATGGACTTGCATCTTAAACACCGAGAGGAGATATTTAGCCATAAGGCAGGCCACCAATTTCACTATTGAAAAAAATCAATACAGTAAATGTAAAGGCTGAATTTGTTCATGATTCTACTGGTACTAATATGCTCAGCTTAAATCCAAATTTAAGGTACCTAGTAACTCAATTCATTATTCAGTAGTCGAACTATTATTCCATGGCAAGGAGCCTCTAAGTTTAGTTTAATATAGTACAAAAATCAGATTGTAGGGAAGGTATTAAAAGAATTATGGAGAAGACCTGCTCATTTTGAAAATAGATATCAGGAATTAGATGCCCCATGGATGAAGTTTTAGTTATTGTATAATTTACAATTTGCTAATTACATATCTGACTTATTTCTATGTTAGACTAATCTTATAAAAAAATCTGATACTGTAGTTACATTAAAATTGTCCATTAAAATTGTTCTATTTTTTTACAAATACATACAACAGAATACCGGACAAATGTAATTTATACAAACATTTTAATATTTTAAAAATTAAAATGGATATGAAATATCTTAAAACATAGATCTACACAAACGGTGTACAAACTTTCATTCTTTATCATCTCTGCAAAGTAAATATGCAAATTTCCTGTTTGCATGAAGGGAAGAACTATCTTACAAGAGACTAACACTATTATAAGAAAAGCGATGAGCCATGTAGGTTTTAGTAAACCAAGTTAAAAAAGAAATAAATTCAACCTTTTATTGTGACTACTAAACATTTTTGATTCTCTTCAGATGAAGCAGTAGATCGTAAAGATCTCTCCCATCCAATCCATGCAGACAACTGTCTGCTACAGCCAGATGGAACCTGTTTGAAAGAGGTGCCAGCCTATATTCAGAGAGATTACAGGTAGAAGCTTCAGTTATTTTTTTTTAATTCTTTCTCCTGTTATTATTGCTTCAAGACATAAAAAGATCTGTCAGTATTATGTATGTTTTGGACTATTATTTTCATCTTTGCCTCTCCCCCACATTTAGGGATGATACACGATTCCATTTTGACTTGTATTTCTTTCATCACAACTATTCAAAATATCAGTCTTTGACCATCAGCAAACAGTGTGGATCAAAAATAAAGACATTTGCTAATTTGTTTTGGTCATAGACTGATGGTTGTCATAAATAATAATGAAAATTAATATGAAAGTAATGTTAATAAAAAATTAATGGTTGACAATGCTTCATCCAATAAAAAATTAAAATTGCAATAACCCTTTATCAGCTGTGCATTACATCAGGTTTCTTTATATTTGTCTCAGATTCATTCGAAACTTAATTTGACACATCTGAAATGGGACTTTGGATATAAATATAATAAAACTTGGTGAAGCATCACTCAGCTTTTAAACTAATTTTTTTTTTTTTTAATTAAGCTAGTTTTATAGGAAAAAAAAACTAATTTAAAAAAAATCTTTTTATATAGGTACCTTCATGAGATCGCTAAAAACAGAGCATAGCAGGATGAAAAAGATGCCAAACTTGACGAAAACAAAATTTTATCGTCTAAATGTTTATGCTATTATTAAGAGGAAAGATCAAAGTATTTTGGGGGTATTTTTTTTACATTTTTTTTAATCGTTTCTAGCACGTCAAAAATTTTCGTTAAAAATCTTTTTTTTTTTTTTTTTTGAGTCAGCAAAATTGACCATTTTTTTCCATTTTATAAAAAAAACTGGAAATCTCATTTTGAAATTCTTTTAAATATCAATTATCATTTTTTCAAAACTTATTTTAAGAAAATCAGAAATTATAACGTTTATTTAAAATATTTTGAACAAAGCTTAACTTAGCTTCTGTGCCGAAAAGATGTAATTTGAAAATAAAACAAAGCCGGTCATAAACTTCTGCGTCACTTGACAGGTGATGAATGACATATTGACAGATTCCGTGAGGCTAATTTGTTCTATGGAAGGAGAAAAGTGAAATAATTTACATTTAAGTGAACAAATTATTTACTTCGTTATTTTTAAGGAAAACTTTCAGCACTCTAATTTTTTTTTTGTACTTAGCTTTCACCTTTATGTTTACGATGCTTTATGGAAAATATATTATAAAGAAATTAAAATAAGACTGTTAAGAGTGAGATTAAATTTCATAAGGTATCTAATTAATTTATAGGTACCTTTCTTATGAAATTTTATCAGAGGTGTACATAAAACACTATAATTTTATGTACATTTATTACATTTTGCTGTGTTATTTGTATTTCTATTCATTTTATTATTAATTTTGATATTTTATTTATGGAAAAATGTCATAGCTGAGATTAATATAAAAATAAGATCATATAAATTTCATAAGATGATACTGATACTTGTAGGTACCCTTCTCAGTTGAAATTGAAAAATCAAATTAACTTCACACATGTTTCGCAAAAATAAATCTATATAAATGTAAAAATCTATTATAATTAAAGAAATAACATAATTGTATTAAAAATTCAGTATTTAAATTAAATACTAGATAATAACTCAATCCACGTGACGTTTTTTTTTTTTATTGCGTGCATGATACTTCCAGTCTTCTATAGATTTGATTTACAGTGTTATTATTGACACAAATTATATTTTTTTTATATACTGTTGTTTGTTAGTTTGTAAAAAACTTTGGAAATTATAATCTGTAAATATATAATTAATAACAACATTCGTTAAATTTTACAAATTTAACCCTAATTTTAGAAGAATTAACAACATTTAATGTAAAAATAATAAAATATTTCAGAAATAACAAATAATTGTTTTAAAAATTCATTTTTCATTGAAATATCTTTTTGCTTTCAGACAATATTGTCCATGTTCATTGAAATAAATAAAAGCAATTAAAAGCTTTTGAAATTAAATATTTTTGTTTTATTGAGTTTTGTATGTTACAATTCAGAGGCGATTTTCAGGTAGAGGTGGTCCAACTAAAAAAAAAAAAAATGATTTGGTTTCCTCAAAGCCTTGTACTTTTAACTAATATAATTACTAATATTCCACAAATTGAAATTATAGAGTTTTCATACAATATTTCTGCCATGACTTCAATAAAAAAAAAAAAAACATTTATAATAAGTTCCATTATTTGTGAATAGTTTCTGAAAGTTTCATTAAAATCTGACAATTACTTTTATTTTTGCAAGATTTTCCAAATTAATGTGTGTCATACAGAAATAAAATGTGCTAAAATTTTATGTTATTTTACTAGTTCTCGTGATACAAAGAGAAACAAGGTTTTTTTAATCAAAATTTAGAACGTTCTAAAAAGAAGGAAAATTTTTTTAAAATAATTAAAAACAAACTGATCTTTCCTCTCAATAATAACATAAGCATTTAGATGCTAAAATTTTGTTTTCATGAAGTTTGGTGTCTTTTTCATCCTGCTATGCTCTGTTTTTAGTGATCTCATGAAAGTACCTATACAGTGGTTTGCAGATAAATCTGGAAAAATGAATAAAAACAGAAGATACAAAAATCACTCGATGTGAACACCATTGGCAGCCACCACTTTCATCAGATAGGACTAGAAATTTGGCAATGGCATTTCTGATGGCTACCTTGAGAGCCTCCTTGCTATTGTAGGGCTTGCTATTCACCACTCTCTACAAGATGCTACACACAAAATAGTCAAGAGGATAGCGAGGGGGTGGGGGATAAGTTGAGTGACCAGTTGTATGGTGAGCAAGTGGTGTCTCTTGGTGTCCATTTCCTTGGCAATTTTCCTTATGCTTTTATAGGGGTTCTCCTTAACACCCTTGTCAATAAACTTGGGCATCCTGGTAGCACTAGAGTGCTTATGAGTCTTGAATTCTGGCCTGAAATTGTCTTTGACTGAGGCCCCATATGCCTTTGCAAGATAGTAGACCATGGTTTTAGGGTAGTTAAAGCATTCAATGGTTTCCTTGGCTTTGTGGCCAGCATGAAAGCTCTCCACAGCAGCAGCTCAACGATTGTATTCTGAAGACATGTCAATTAAAGCACCTCATGCATTAATCACTAGATGGCTACTTTGGTATGGTACCTTTTTAATGACATTCTTGAAACCTTGCTACTCTGTGATGTCATGGTGCTGTTGCCATGTAAAAATTCTGGATTTATCTGTGCCACACACACATTATATAATTAACTATCATTGATCAAAATATGCACTACACACAACCTTTTTGTAAAGTCATACTAGATATATGGTTGGGAAGCGAAAGTCTGCAGAGAAATTACTTATTCTTTCTTTTCAAATTTGGCAACATATTTGAGTGGTACCAAAATATTTTTACACTGGTCTGGCTTAGTGAGATGTAACTTATGTTTGGATCCCATAAATGAAGTTAATATATATTATGAAAATACAAATTATCACTCAATCTTTTCTTGAAAAAGAAATATTAAAATTATTTGGGTTTACAAAGCCCAATTTAAATTTTGATAGGAACAATTATTCTTTTTCAAGAACTAAAAAAAAAAAAAAAAAAAAAAAAGAAGAATGTCACAACACTTTTTACCAAAGAAATAGAGAAAACTGAGTCACACTGCATGTTTCCCCTTGGCACACTCATCTCAATTTGTGATTCTCTCATTTTAAAGACTTAAAAAAAAAATATTTATTCTTCCAGTGGAATCATTTACCTGAATCAGGAATTTGATGGTGGTGAATTCATCTTTGCATATCCAAACAAGTCAGAACAAGTAAGAAAATGTTTTTTATTTTTTTAAATTTATTTATATATAACACACACATACCTTGACTTATTCAATTTCAGTCAAGCACCCTCCAGCCATTATTTTGCCTGATGTGGGATTTCTTGTACATGATTTTGTTCCTGTAATGCAGTTTCTTGTTTATTTCTGCTGAAGATGGTCAGAGGGTATTTAGCTGAAGCATTGTCTATAACAAGATCTATAACAATTAAAAGATAAGAACAGTATAAATAAATCAAAGTACAATAGAAATTCCTTATCAAGAGAAAAAAAAACAAAAAAAAACACCAAAATATAAAGTCACTTTCAGTTTTCAAATTGTCAGGTTTCTAAAGTGTAGGGAAGGAAGATCTATTGTTCACATAACTGAAAAAGACCCACCGGATGTTCATAAAGAGAATGAAAATCAATGCCACAATGAGAAATGAACTTTCAATAATTTTGTCCTTTATTCAAGGATTCACTTGTACAGTCAGAGAGTAGATAGGTGACATTTGAGACAGACAGTACTTCCTTTTAACTAGCAAGAACAAACTCTGCTACTACCCTTCTGTTCACCTCTATATCATAATGCCCAACTGCCAATTCTAACCATTGAGATAGTCCCATATTGCCTGTTAGTCTGTCATTTCCAATGGGTGATCCAGAACTACCATTAATTCTGTGGTTAATAAAGCCTGCAAATGGAAATCTCCAAAATCTAGACAAGTGTCATTTAATCCCAAAAGCTTTCATTTATTTATTTTATTTCTTTTTGGTTAATTGAGTGACTGTCCTGAAGTTTTCATTTCACAAACTCCAATGCTGGTAATAAGAAAAAAAAGACAATTAAAACTAAGATAAAATCATTTACCATCTTCTATGTGGGTGTCCTGTAGTGTCACATAATCAAGACAAAATATAAATTCTTCACCCAGACAAGTGCTGTCAATTTAGTGTTGTAGTTGAAATTATGCACAATTTCATTCATTATAAACCATGTCTGACATTTTAAAGTAATATAACTTTAAGTGTTTGAAAAATTCTTTTATTTTTCTTGATATAGGATTTTCTTTGTACAAATTTTAATTAGGTATATTATATATAAAAAAAAACAAAACAAAAAAAAAACAAAACACCGTGAATAATTCTATCTAGATTTTAAAACAAATTTTAGGTTGGACATTCCAAAATACAATGGGTAATTTTTTTCTTGAATTTATTTACAGTTCAGGCTATTAAATACGAGTTACTGCAGAGAATAAATTAAATCAGAAAAACAACAAAAGCAACACAAAATTAAAGCTTATCCATAATGGAAGAGAGGAATGTTAACCAGATAAACAATTAATAAATTTAAAATATTTAAAATAGAGGTGGCAAATTAGGGTGAGAATTATAAACATCAGTAGAAACAAAGCGAAATAGGTTTGTGGTGGTAGGTATACATGATTTACAAAAGAAAAACTCTTTGCTTCTATATCCTGCAGGTCATATTCTAAATTGCTGTAAATTTGTGTTATATAACAAATGGTTAAGAAGTATAAAACTATCACAAAGTTGTCATACTAAAAACGTTCTTTTTCAAGTAACATTTTTCTTAATGAGAATGTTAATATTTTTCTTTTTGAATTGTAGACTTCAGTGAAGCCCAAATGCGGACGCTTGGTTGGATTTAATGCAGCTGACTTGCATGGAGTAAAAGCAGTTTTGAAAGGCCAAAGATGCTGCCTTGCAATGTGGTATACGCAAGACCCTAATTTTAAAGAACTCGCTCATAATCAAGCACAAAAAGTATTGAAGGTAGTGCATGCTGAAGTGGAAGCTGAAGAAAATGATGAAAAAGATAATGAATCACAAACCTCAAAAGAGGAAGGACGGACAGAAACCAGTTCCAAAGATACAAAATCTGAGGACATTTTAGGCCACAGTGATGAATTATAAAAGTTGTAGATGATTTAAAAATGTGTGTGTGAGAGTGAGCGAGTGAGAGAGAGAGAGAGAGAGAGAGTTGTGAGTTTTTTTTTTTCCTTCAATGTTTGTGGGAGGGGGCATTGAATTTCTTGTTTTGGAGAAAATTTTACTGCTATAAACATCAAGTAAATATTTGCATTCGGACCAAATACGTTTACATACAGATATCTGTCGTATATAGATATTCTTTAAGCAGGTGGAGCAGGGTGGTATATCTGGTAGAAAGCCAATTATTAGTAAGAAGCATGAGGTATATCTGTCTTGAAATTTGGTACTAAATGTCCAGGCCTATTGATAAAAAAAAAAAAAAAATTATAGGTTTCTACCTGTAACCCCTTAACACCTACTGTCCCAAAAATGGGATGGTGGGTTCTAATGAATTGGCTTTGCTTTACTGTATATTCTTTTTTCCAAGCAAATTTGTAGTTTTTAATGACAAAAAGCAAACATATACACCCGTTTGTTTATAGATAAAATATAGTGCAATTGTGTTTGTATTTTAGTTAAATATAATCTTATAGACCTTGTCATGATCAAAAGGGTCAAAATCTCAGCTTAAGATAATATTTCTTATACCCAGGATGATTATAAAATAAAAAGGTCACATTCTCAAGTCTTTTGCTATGTTGGTTACCATATAAAAATTACTTTTTATTATTAATCTTGGTATTTAAATGCTATCAACGAATCTTAAAGAAATCATTCTCCATAATTTTGTTTGATTTTGAGATCAGAAATTATTTTTCATTTGTCTATTTGAAGCAGCATACACAGAACAGCAATGTTCATAATGGTTTGAGAATTTTGAATTGAACCCTTTACTCAGTACACAGGGGGTGGACTGAAATCATTCCATTGCTCATGTTGGGTGGGTGTAGATCTTGTATCAATATTTGTCTGTTATTGCTTTTGATTTTTGCCATTAAACTAGAGTATATAACTAATTGCTTAACACAAGAAAGCAAAAGTGGGATCACTAAGAAAAAAAAAAATTAAAAATGTGATATCTTCTGGTATGAACAATCAAATAAGGATAATCTACTCCTTTTCAAAATTCTCAAACATTTATAAAGATACACTTTAAGCCAAAAGATTGGGGACCCCCCCCTCTGCATTTAATAATTAAGTTTCATACCTTCTTTGGTTTAATTAACTCCTACTAATATAGGATGCTGAAACTATTTAACCTATTAATGTATGGTATCAAATGTTTAAAAGAGGGAGGTTACCTAAACTCTGCTAGCCCTAAAATTACCATTAGCTAGTAAGGTACATTTAGGCAAAAAAGAACTAAAATTTTAAAGAAACTTTAGACAGTAATGGGTTAATTTTTATTATTATTGAATATACGCTAAAACCCTACAGGAGAAGTTTTCTCTGGCATGAAGTGATCTAGTAAATTCATTTTGAAAAAGACACGCAACCTTCAATTTTTAAGAGTTTCTTCAAAATCTGGAGGGTATCTAAAACTTTTGGCCTGTAGTGTAGATCAAAGTACCTGATTGAATTACTGGTTTTTTTTTTCAGTTTTCTCCTAAATATTTATGAGGGGAAAAATGAAAAGGTGAAGCTTAGAATAATACAAAATAATTAAGCACTGAGTATGGAAGAAAGGAAAAAGTTATGAAAACTGTTTAATATCAGGTGAAAAGAGGGACCACTATTCAAAATGCTACTATTACATGTTGTAATGCAGAAATGTTTGTTTATCAACCCATTAACTGAAACAGAAATTTATCATTTGCAGTTGAGCCATAAAATTGTAATAACAAATTCCTATCATTCACAGTTAATAAACAATCTTTCTGTAATAATGGTACTATTTGAATAGTGGCTTCTTTTTCACAAATAATTTCTTTCATCTAATATTTTATGCTGAATGCCAGATTTAAGATTCTGTTATTTAAAGAAAAAAAAATCAGAAACTGGTTAAATTTAAGCACAGAAAA
This sequence comes from Acanthosepion pharaonis, assembly GCA_903632075.3. Taxonomy (NCBI): domain Eukaryota; kingdom Metazoa; phylum Mollusca; class Cephalopoda; order Sepiida; family Sepiidae; genus Acanthosepion; species Acanthosepion pharaonis. Next base: position 224,864 of record CAHIKZ030005192.1, on the reverse strand, counting down.
TTAGTATTTTTAGCAAAGTGAAATACTTAAAAAGTTTTTTTTTTTTTTTTGCAAGATCATAAAATTTAAGAATTGTTCCAAATGCTCTTGACTGTCAAACTGATCTCTTATCTAAATATTTACAAGTTCAAAATCAAAATGCTAGATGTGAAAAAAAAAATAAAATAAACCTTTCACATCAAATTAAAAGAAAAAAGTTTTAAATGGACACATATATAAGTAAATCTGGAAGTCTAATTTTTGGAGATAAAATTTTATTCCATGAAGCTTGGGTTGGTCAGTTATTGTCTGAGAGATATGAAATAAATGCCGGTAATTATGGACTTGGTATTAGTCTGAAAACATATTTGGTCAAATTCTCCAAAAATTTGATAACATTCCTTAAAAAAAAAAAAAAAAAAAAAGACTATCAAAAATTACATTTATGTAATAAAACTTAGATATGTTGGTAATCAAATAAATTTTGCCCTTGCAATATTTTAATATTTTTCCTGAACATTGGCTGATTAGATTTTAAACTTTCAACTGTATCAGTTCAGCAGATATTCTAAGGACCTAATGTTAGATTAGGCAAGTTTAAGTGTAAAGTGACTTGTAAAATTTTGTTATGACAGTAATTGAGTTATGTAGAATAAAAGAAATATTTTTCAATTTAGATAAAAATTATTTTAGACAATTATTAACAAAATGTCTTTTCTATAAATATTAGAAAAAAATGCAAGAAAAAAATACAAAATAAACTGAAAACTTGGTTTAAACCATAGTGTGATCAATTTTGCTTGGTTTAGCAATAAATTACTTTTAGTAATTTAAAATTATTAATATCTGCAGCAAATAAAAATACATAAAAATTAATTTACAAATATTTCTTAGGGAAAAAATTCCTTTAACTAAAGTCAATTTTAAAAAATTCATACTGTAAATGTGTTTTTGAATAAGTTGTCATCTATTTAAAATGTAGTCATGAATTTATTTTCAGTGGAATGAAAGTATAAATGTATTAGTTTTTTTTATTAAACACCCATTAACACCTGACATCTTACTATAATTTGAATGTTCTAAAATATATGTAAGTTTTTGATATTACATAAGTTGAAACCAAAAATCCTCAAGTGAAAGCTTAATTCAGGTTGGTATCTTTCATTACCATCTGAATTTCAACACTATCAAGTTAAAAGTATGACCTACTTTTTGTTTAGTTGCATTTTAAAAATGTTCGTTTAAATACTTGGAATGTCAACTTATATCCCAATATTTATATAAATTTTACTAAGATTCTATGTAATGCATTTTTTCCTCTAAAAGAACTCCAGTCTAAAGCAATGTTCTTGTTGAAGAAAATTTGAAATTGAAAATTTTTAAATTTAGCATTTCCCCTTGGTATATAATTAGAACAGATATTTACACCTATATCTCACCCTCCCCACTACCCATATAATTCCATCAATAAGGCCATTAATTTAGTCTCATGAAGTCCTTTTGGAGGATGACACACATTGCATTGAATTTTTTCTACTTTGTCATTAAATTACCAAATGTGTTCTGATACATAGAAATTTATAAAGGGGTTGCAAAAGTAGGTATACAGCAATGAAACAAATGCAAAGAGTTTTTCATTACTGTATACCTACACCCTACTGTATATCAGATTCTCCAATATTTTAGTAAAACAAATTTTAAATTATTTAAATAACTTTATGCTAAAAAAAAAAAAACACAAAACATTTAGACTTCAAACTGATGATTTAAATTAGTTTATTTGTGACTAATAACAGATTTTTTTTCTTTTTTAAAAAGGTTAATATTTGACATTTTTATTTTACTGACAATCATTTTTTTTAGTTTATCATTAAACTCATTTTCAAGCAGCTGAGATTAAATTGATTTTTTTTAAGATGGTTCCTGTTAAAACAAAAAAAAAAAAAGGACACCATTTTAAACTTTTCTTTCAGAATAAAAATGTACTTATTTGTGTACATTTTGTAAAAATTGAATTTATTTTCATTTGCTGTTTATTTAAAATCTGTTATGGAAAAAGAAAAAAAAGATATCTACTGTCTTAATATCTGCAGTTTATCCCAATGTATTTCCATGACAATTCCATTGTTTAAAACCAAAACACTCCCTTCTTTTGAATCAATAATAGTCAAGACTGACTTAAGAAGCTGTGTGAGTTTCTGTAACAATTTACTATGATTGGGGGAAAAAAACCTGGTAGGTAATGGAAGCTCACATGACATTCATTTAAATAAAGAGAAAGGGAGTCCCTATACCCAAATTCCTGTGGAATGATAAAATGGACAATCTCAACTCCCTAATCATCCAATTTCATTCCTTCAACTTAGCTTTAAAAGATTTAAATCAAACTTTGATCATCTTTATATGATTTAATATCACTTTCCAGTGTGGTCAGTTATTTTCACTGACTAAAAAAACAAGTGGTTACATCATTGAAAGATTAATAGGGCCTAACTTAACCTGTTGAACCCTGACCAACTTGCTGATATCAAATCTCTAGATATTTAGGTACATTTCATTATTTTAGCAGTGAAGAGCAGCCAATGGCTGGTACAAAGTTGCTCATAGAAACAGCCTTATTCTACTTACATGTTAAGCTGTAGAATTCTTTTTGGTGATTAGACACCAGAATATTGTACTGGTAAATCAGTACTTCTAAAGTTGATCAGATTGTATAAATTAATATTAAAAGATTCAAAATAAATTGAATTTTCTTTTAACTTTTCTCCATCATTGATGTGTACTGTGTTTGATTTAATAGTGCAAGGGTTAGCAGACTCAACTCATCTGAGTTTGTTCCTTATTTGGAAAAATAATAAATAAATTGAAACAGCTACTGTGTGTACTGGGACTTTAAAATGAAGTACCTACCAAGTTTCTATTTATATTTTTGTCAAAATTACATATGTAATATGTTTAATCATGTCCTTCATGTTTGTACATATCTTTGGAAAATTTTTTTTTTCTTTAATGAAAATAAAAAAAAATGTTTTGCAAATCAAAAAGTTAGTTTCTTTCATAAGTTGCTTTGTTATAGTGAACATTAACAAGATCTTCCTTTTTATTACAAAGTTTTTTGCCTTGTCATTCTTCAGCTATAGTTTTGTTTTTGTTTTGTTTTTTTAAAATTGAAGATATTACTAAATAGTGGAATAATGAAAATCTTTGGGTAAACCAAATTCAAGGTTCAATGATAACAGAAGCCTACAAAATTAACCTGTTTCAATTTTTCTCTGCATTTATTTATTCTTTGAACATTTTCAACACTTTTTTTTAAATGCACAGAATGAGCAACAAATATTCTTGCATATTTTTTAACATGAAGTAGATTTAAAAAAAAAATTTTTTCTGAATCTATAAATAATCTATGTCAAATTTCTGCTTCAGACCACTTACATCAGTGCAACAAACCAAGGATCCATTATTGCTGAAATGTTTTATTTCCTCTCTTCATCCAGACTCCAACATAAGAAGACCAAGGTCTTTTGCTATATTATTAAGCTCATTGATAAAATGGCTGTGTTTCATTGCTTGAACATGTGACAAATTCTTCATCTTTATTTGCAGCATGTTCTTCCTCTAAGTGAATTTCTATATAATCAAAATTAACATGTGAGATAAAGATTGGTAGATCAGATCCATTTGATACAGGTCTTTTTTTGCTGATAGAAAATTAGGTATTGTATGCTTGAGTTTTGCATAAACAAAGATAGTAATCATTACTGAGTCCCACTCTCTATCATTCAGATTCCAAAAAAAAAAAAGAGCTTTCTTTTTTCCATTGTATTAGTTCCACAACACAAATAGAGCAAACTTTTATTCAAGAAGTAAAGTAAGCATAATATGCATAAAAAAAAAAAAAAAAAAAAAAAAAAACTGTGTTTTGTCCTTTCAGAAATATAGCAAAAAAGATCAGGACTATTCCTCCAAGCATAATATGATCATTAACATTACAACAATACCCTAAATAATCTTTAAAGAAAGTAAACATCAATTAGTATCATTGTCTTGAATAAAACACTAATACGTTGATGGTAGATATGTCCAAATGCTAAATTTGCTGCTCCCAAATACTATAACTCATCACTGTTTTTTTACTAGCCTTATTTTATCTTACTGATAAAAATTACTGTTGTTTTCAGGCATAAATTTAATATTAAAAAGTGCAGAATCCAAATGAAATAGCCATATGTATTATGTAAACTTATAAAAAGTGTTTTATAAAAATGCTATGCAAAGGAGACAAATGGTTTTTATTCAGCACCCAAAAATATATAAAAAAAAACATGACTTAACCAAAACCATTTTTTCAATGTATAATTTATGATTATAAAAAATTCTTGGTAGATTCCTCATCATGGAGTAGCAAGCTGTGGTAGGCAAGCTAACTTCAAAGAATATTCTACTATTGTAGATACTGACTATATTAACCGAGAGAGACTTATAGTTGGTAAAACCTCTGCAGTACAACTGAGGTCAGCCATATTATGGTGAATACGGGGAAACTCACTAAAAGTTGCAGTAATCACATCTGTGAGGGTGAAAAGATCTTTTAAAACATAGGCTTGCAAATATTTTATGTTAATAAACTTTTAGAAACTTGAATCTAAATGGATGGCTGAGGAGAGATAGTAAGAGAACAAACCATGTTTAGAGCTACAAAGGATAGGAAATTGTGGAGAGCCATGATCACCAACGTCCTGAAGGAACACAGTACATAAAAGATGATTTCTTCCTTTTCTTTTTTTAAGTTGTAAGTAAATAAACATTTTCTTACTAAAGAAATAGCTAAGATTTATTTCTACTTACTTTATATATCTGTTATAGTGAAACACACCTATTCTATTGTTAATAGACTCTCCCACCTATAATAAGTAGGAGTAGCAAGAGTAACAAGTCAGTCGGAGTGAGTTGGTCAGTCAGTTGATGTCAGACGACCGTTAGTCGGATATTAAAGTATCAGCCACCACAACTGGATTACTGCGTCATTACCTATTATATCAAGTTCCTAACGTTTTGTACGTCGAACCTATTTAGGACCGACTTAGTACAAATACAAGCCTCCACTGTGAAACCACTACATAACTTGGCGACCAGGATTCGAACTCATACGGAGGAAGAAAAAAAAACATCGTTCACTATATGTAACAACTTGGCGATGAAGGATTCATACGGAGGAAGAAAAAGAAATGTTCGCCATATACAACACTTGGCGACAGTATTTGGATTCATATCAAAGAAGAAAAACATTCGTACTCCATAACACACTTGCCCACAAGGATTCGAAATTCATACAGTGGAAGAAAAGAAAAAAAAAAAAAATTTCACTCACCATAACAAAAAAAGAAAGTATGAGTATTCAAACTCATATGAAAAAAAAAAAAAAATTGCGTTCACCACATTATTTGGTGACGAAATTCATACTCATACAGAGGAAAAAGAAAAAAACTTGCTCGTCAAATTTTCGGCGACAACATCTCGGATTCACATTTAAAAAAAAAATTTGGCAAAGTCTTTCAAAAACAAGACATCAACTTAGTGATGAAAAAATCAGTCATATTCTCAACTGAGAAAAGAATTTTTTTTTTTCCTCGATAAGACAGTTTGCTTAAATAGGTCACAAATTGCAAATTCGTTTAGGACCCCCCTCTACAATATTTAAGCATTGTGTAAATTTTTTGCGAAGATGGAGGAATGCAAAAATATATTCCAGGAATTTTTCAGGTTCCAGACGGAACAACAGATGACAATATTAGAGCAACAGAAAACATTCCAGATGCAACTACAGAAGGAAACTTTTAATAGACAGATGCAGTTTCAACGAGAAATGGAACAGAGGCATAAGGAGTTTCAAAACAAAATTCTGGAAATAACTGAGAAGAGGAAAATCTACAAAATGATTCTTTCCCAGAGAATACAATATGGAATTCAATTAAAATATCCATGTACAGTCTGGATGAAGAGATAACTTTTGAGGAGTATTATATATATGGATGTGTATAACGAGGACTGCCACTCGTGGTCTGAAGGAAAGAAGGTTAGACTTCTTTTAAGCAAGTTAGGAACTGCTGAGCATAACAAATTGGTAAACTACATTTTACCAAAAAAAAACTAGTGAGTTGACTTTTACCAAGGCAGTAAATATATTAAGTGAATTATTTACTAAAAAGACATCTTTGTTTCACAAGAGCTGGAAATGTTTGAATTTGATGAAAGATGAAGAACAAGACTATATAACGTACGCAGCCAATGTGAATAAGCATTATGAAGAATTCAAGCTAGCAGAGTTAAGCGCTGACAACTTTAAGTGCATAGTGTTTGTTCAAGGGCTGGTATCGGAAAGAGACACAGAGTTGAAGAAATTAGTACTGACAAAATTGAAAAAATCAACCAAGGATTATGATACAGAGTTTGGCAGAAGACTGCACAAGATATGTTAGCGTAAAGAAAGATTTGGAAAAAGATAGAACAGTCTGGCATTTCGTATGTAAGGAAAATACGCTACAAAAAAGAAAGTCAGTCTACCAAAAAGAATTCTAAAATTGCAGATTATCAAACAAAAAGTGAAATACCAGAGAAAAATAAACAAAAACACCCGAAGCAATGTTTTGCTTGCGGTGAACTTCACTGATACAGATATTGCAATTTTAGGAATAAAAAATGTTTCGACTGTAAAAGAGCAGAGCATAAAAGCTTGCACTGCAGGTCAAAAAATAAAGACAATAAAATAAGAGAATTAAAGTCCGACGAGGTGAACGATGGAATAACCAGAAAATTTGTTACCGTCGAAATAAGTAATAAAAAAATAAAAATGTAACTCAACACTGGTTCTGACCTATCTCGCATAAATTTGCATACGTGGAAGAAGTTGGGGAAACCAACTTTGATGAAAATAAATAAAATCGCGAGGTCAGTGACGGGAGAAAAAATACAATTTATTGGTGAATTTGTTACAAACGTCACGTTAAATAAAAAAACGCGAAAAGCTAAACTATTTGTCATAGAAAATACCACGAACTTACTTGGTACGGATTGGATAACAGAATTCCAATTATGGGATCTACTGATAAATTCTTTCTGTTACAAGGTAGATTTTTTAAACCACGAAGCCCAAAAATTAGTAAAGAAACTTAAGGGAACTTTTCCTACTGTTTTTTTCTCCAGGTTTGGGAACGTGTACCAAGATGGAGGCAAAATTACAGCCAAAAGAAAATGCTCAGGCAGCATTCAAAAAGAAAAGGAATGTGCTGTTTGCTTCAATTGAACAGATAGCTAAAGAATTGGACAGATTAGAGAAAACCGGTGTATTTAAAAAAGTTGAATGTGTACACCAACAATATATGTGAAAAACAAGCTCCAGAAAGTAAAAATGAAGCCGACACAGAAAAACTGGGGAGCTAGTTACCTGCAGTCAAGGACATGCAGTATTATTAAAAGATTTAAGTCAACTGAAGTCACCACAGAAAACGTTAAGAAGCACAAGATCAACAAAAGGGAAGCTAGAGACTGAACAAATAGAACCACAAGAAGAACCTACAGAAACTGTGACTCCATCCTTAAGAAGCTCAAAGCGGAAGGTTGTTTCTGGTAACACTATGGAGGTATAAAATAAATAAAAAAAAAAAAAAATATAGAAAAACGGATTGGCTATATGATGTACTTGGTGAAAGGTGAAAAATTCACGTGCAGTAACCAGTTCAGACGACGTTTTTCAGACGTGGGTGACAGCGGTCCCGCAGAAAAAACTCCGATGGAGGTGTGATTTTAAATACGTTTGATCTAACAACGCCTGCAACAATTTTACCTGAGGTATGCCGATCCAGAAGAAAAAAAGAAAGGCAACTGATCATTTAAAAGTGGATTAAAAAAAAAAACGTAGGAGATACGATACGATATTGCTTAAAAAAATATTTTTTTTTGTTGTTTTATCTTCATATTTTCTGTAAAAAAATGAAAAATAAAGAAAACTGTTTACTCCTACGGAGTAAAGTTTTAGGGGGGGGATGTTATAGTGCAACACACCTATTCTATTGTTAATAGACTCTCCCACCTATAATAAGTAGGAGTAGCAAGAGTAACCAGTCAGTAAGAGTGAGTTGGTCAGTCAGTCGATGTCGGACAACTGTTAGTCGGATATTAAAGTATCAGCCACCACAACTGGATTACTGCGTCATTACCTATTATATCAAGTTCCTAACGTTTTGTACGTTGAACCTATTTAGGACTGAGTTAGTACAAATACAAGTCTCCACTGTGAAACTACTACATAACAACTTGGCGACGAACGATTCGAACTCATACGGAGGAAGAAAAACTTTTCGCACACTACATAACAATATCACAGGTAGGATTATTAAGTGAATACATAAAACCTTTCATATGTACGAATGCCACATTATGCAAGAACATTAGATTTTGATGGGGAAGAAATCATTTTAAACTACAGCAATGAGTGATCATTATTTCAGGCACTGACTGCATATATATTAAATACTTCAAATATTTACTGGATACTTTTATTTGAAATAGATGCCATATTTTTTTTTACTAAAAACTGTGTTACATCTATACATCTATTGGCCTGTTTATTAAAAAAAAAAAAAATCCTAAAGAAAAATGTGCTCTCTAGCAGGAATTAAACCTGCATCCCCCCTTTGTAGGAGAAATCCCTGTTTGATCTGGTGTGCATTACTGTTCAGCTATGAAGAGGATTACAGTTTAACAAGGTCCTATTTTCCCATTTTTGTTTTTTCATAATATGTATCCACTATAATAACATTTGTTGAATTAAAAATAAATCCATTAATTCTTTAGAAATTGTTTTGTTTACAGTTTGGATATGAAACTGAGTAGAAAAGAGAAAAATAAAAATGGGGTATCTATTTCAATATATTGCAGTTGCTACTATAAGTTGACAGTCTTTTCTTTTCTACAACACTAGGATTTCAACCCCATATACAAAAGAAAAGGCAGATACTATTCATTGCTTACAACATCAAGCAAAATATATGTAGCAAATCAGATATTGATAAATGTACAAGACCACAATCACTGGAGAAAATATAAGTAGCAAGGCAAATAAAAACCAGAGAATATGCAGTCAATAGAAAATTAGGTCAGTATACAAAGGCAGTTACATGCTACACATATCTTACCAAAGTAAAACCCTTATTGGAAGAAAACATGATTAAGAACTGTACATAATATTCCAATAAATTTTAACAAAGTACAAGGGTAAGAAAAGCTAAGAGGGAGACCTTTGAAAATCTGGTATGGTGACTGTGTGGAAAAAGAGAAGGGATATACCAATCTTTATAGATTGAAGCTAAAATAAGGATTGGCAAATAAGCTGATAACACAATTAGCAGATCAAGTGGGAAAATAATTAGCTTGTGGGAACTAATTAATCAGGAACAAGTGATGAATTTAAGATTCTCTAAGCAGAGTGCAGGATGAAAGTGCCTGGAAGGCCAGGAGATTAGCACAAGACAATCCAAGAACAGAGATTCAAGCACTGGGTATATTGTGGTTAAGAAGGAATCTGTATACTTTTACAGAACAAGATTAAACATTCCATAGCACAACAGACATGCAAGGAAGGGTAAAGAGTACATGGTCAAAAAATTAGTCCAAATAAAACCACATCCAATGACAACTTCAAAAGCAAAATTAATGGCGAGAACTGCAAATATGTGGAAAAAAAAAAAAAAGATTTTGAAACCAAAGAGGATATGTATGTTATATATAAAATTCTAAGGAATCAATAAATTCTCTATTCAACATTATTTTGTGGATAACCATAAGTATCCACAAAATGATGTTTTGAGTTGTCAAAAATATATCTGTGTTGTATAGGGATAAAGTGTTGTTCCGACACTGGAGTCTGAACACAGATCACCAGTGAGCAAGCACATAGGTGATTCCATTTCTAATAAGTAGACCACATGATCGTAAAGGAAAGGTATATATGGGAATTAGCGTGGAATCTAAGTGATTGCAATTCTCTATACTGATCATTTTCACGGATTACTATTTGAACAAGTATTACTAGTGTGAGTATTATTCAACAGAGTTACTGCTAGTATCTGTGATTCCAAAGTCTCGACTACAATGAGCATTACAAATGTGATAACGAGCATTTGTTGACATCACAAAAGTGGTGACAAGGATCTGTTTAACTTACACCAGGAAAAAATGAATCTGTAAAAGTTCAGAAGAATGGAAGAGTTAAAACTATCATGGTTCAAATGTTGCAGCAACAAAAACTACAACAAGAACTACAATTGCAGCAACAAAAACAACACCATGAACAGCAGTTACAATAATAGAAGTTTTTTGAGTTGTTCACTAAAATGATAGAAGAAAAAACTTCAGATTCTTTCACTCCAGATGCTGTTGCTAATTCAATCAGTGAATTTGTGTACAATCCAGATGAAGGAGTAACTTTTTCATCTTATTACAGAAGATACAAAGGAATCTTCAAAAGGGATTATTCGCATTGGAATGATGAAAAGAAAGTTTGCTTATTATTGAGGAAATTATAACCTGCTGAACATGAAAAATATGTAAATTATATCTTGCTGAAGAAACCAGGAGATATAAATTTTGATGAGGCCTTCCTAACACCATTGAAAATCTTTAGTGATAGTTTAATACACGATGACAATGTCTTGGTAAAGTCTGACAATGACGATTTTGTCAGGTACAAAGGAGTTGTGAATCCAGAGTGCGAAAAGCTCAAATTTAATTAACTTCTGATTTGTTTAAATGTTTGATATTTGTTCAGCGTTTAACTTCTAATAAGGATGCAGAGATAAGATCCAGGATACTTGCTGAATTAGAAAGGGATCCAAAATTAACTCTCCAGAGAATAGCAGAAGAGTGTCAACATATTGTGAATTTAAAACTCAATACCACAAGGATTGAGAAAAAAGACAATTCACAAGTACACAGTGTCTGACCATCTAAGGGGAAAAACTACAAACGTTTTTCAACTACTAACATTTAGGGAAGACTGTAAACCCTTCTCAATACCTAATACTTGCCACAGCTGTGGAGGTAAGCATTTTAAAAAAGATCGTTTCTTCAAAAACAAAAAAAATGCTATGAGTGTGGGAAATTAGGACACAAAAGCACATGTTGTAGAGTCAAAAATGGAGAAAAAAATAAAACGCATATGAATAGGATAAATAGGTGTAGTAACGATAAGAAGCCTAAAAAGGAAATTAACAACACATCTCAAAAGAAGAAATTTGTTTTTGTGCAAATTAATGATGTCAAAATAAAATTGCAACTAGATACATGATCGGATATCATTATTATAAGTGAACAGACATGGATAAAAATGGGTAAACTCAGTTTATTTTCTGATAAAGTTGCATATAGAGTCTCAGGAAAGAGATTAAACTTTTTGAGTGAATTCAGCTGTAACGTTTCTTTTGTCAAAAAACCAATAAGCAGTGGTATTCGTATTAAAAAATACTGCTAATTTATTTGGAACAGACCGGATTGCATTGTTTGATGTTTGGGACCTCCCAATTAACTCTTTTTGCAACAAGATAAATTTTGTTATGAGCAGTACTAATATGGCAATTGAAAAATGAACTGAAAGACTTTTCCTGAAGTTTTCTCTGAAGGTCTAGGGACATGTATGAAAGCAAAAGTGAAGTTTCAGTTAAAAGACAATGTAACACCTACATTTAAGCCAAAAAGGAATGTACTTTTTACAGCTTTAGATCCAATTAACAATGAATTGGACAGACTAGAGAAATTAGGGGTAATATCAAGAACAGACTATTCTGAATGGTCATCACCAACAGTCTATGTAAAAAAAAAAAAAAAAAATGAGGAAGAATAAAATCCATGTGTGTGCTGATTTTTCAACAGGGTAAATGAAAATTTAAAAACAACATAACTACCTGTTACCAAATCTAGAGGAAATTTTTGCCAAATTGAATGGAGGTAAATTTTTCTCTAAGTTGAACCTGTCAGATGCATACCTACAAGTACTAGGTGGATGAAGACTGTTCAAAATTATTAACAATTAACACTCATAGAGGGTTATATAAATTCAACTGACTTCCTTTTGGTATAAAGGTAGCACCAAGCATATTTCAACAGATAATGGCTACCACGCTTGCCAGTTTGGATTGTGCTCAAGCATATTTGGATGATGTACTTAAAAAGCAAGACCCAAAAAACAAAATGCAGAAGATCTAAAGAAAGTCTTTGAGAGAATCAAAGAATATGGCTTTAAAATAAGTGAAGGAAAATATGAGTTATTTATGTCTAGACTTAATTATCTTGGACAAATCATTGATGGAAATGGTAGACAACCAGATCCTTCAAGGGTGAGCGCTATAAAGGATATGCCCACTCCAACAAATGTAACAAAGTTACAAGCATTCTTAGGTTTTGCTAACTACTGTCACATATATATATATATATTATATATATGATATGCATGAATTAAGAGCACCATTGAATAACCTCCCGAAGAAAGATGTAAAATCGAATTCGACAGATAAATATCAAATTGTGTTCGAACAGATCAAGAAAGTCTTAAAATCTGATTTCTCACAAGCTCATTTTGACAGTAAATTAAAGATTATGGTTGCAAGTGATTCGGATAGTGGAGCAGTGAGATTATCAATTATGAAGACAGAACAACTAAACCTATAACTCATGCTTCAAGATCATTAACTGTGGATGAAAGAAGCTACAGCGAAATAAAAAAAGAAGCATTGGCCATCATATTTGCCATGAAAAAGTTTCACAAATTCCTACATGGTAGAGAATTTATACTGCAGACAGACCATTGTCCATATATGGATAAAAAAAAAAAAAGAAAAAAGAAAAGGGAGTTCCCACATATACAGTGAACAGACCACAGTGCGGGGGAACTATCATTAAATTATAAACTACAATTTTTATCATGCAAAACATCAAGTTAGACAGATTGTCTAGACTGATACCAAGATTCAGTGAACCACTTGAAGACAGTAATTGTGGTGATAAGGGTTGAAAATGAAATTAATGTATTATATAATACCACATGAGAACTTCCCATAACATTGGAGGAAAAAAAATTAAGCTGGAAAAAGACCACTTCATAATGAAAATGAAGGAGAAATTAAGATATAAAGGGAAAAATACTATGGAATATAATTTATTTTCATTATGTAATGGTATACTGATGTATGCAGAAAGAGTGGTTATTCCAGCATCATTACAAAGGATGTAAGAGAATTTCACAGAGGACATCCAGGAATTTCTAGGATGAAATCTTTAATGAGGTGTTATACCTACTGGCCAAAAATGGATAAGGATATAGAAAATTTGGTGAAATTATACAGAGGTTGTGCTCTGGTAGCGAAGTCACCGTCTATCATAGTTCAACCTTGGCTGACAACCTATATGCCATGGTCTAGAATACATATTGACCTTGCAGGACCAATAAATGAAGCTTACTATCTAGTAGCAGTTAATAGTTATACTAAATGGCCAGAAATACTAAAATGTAGAAGACTGACTACTGTGGTAATGATAAATTTCCTACATAAGATTTTTGCAAGGTTTGGTGTTCCTGACTATTGTTTCAGATAACGGGACTCAATTCACGTCTAATGAATTTAAGTTCTTTTGCAAATCATTAGCAATTAAACATGTCACAATTCCCCCATATTACCCAAGATCAAATGGACAAGTGGAATGGTTTGTTGACATGTTTAAAAGGACACTAAGGAAATCAGAGGTAGAGGAGTCAGATGAGGTAATGATTCAGCAATTTCTAAGTGTTTACTGAATTATGCCAAACCCAAACACCGTATCTGGAATGTTGCCTGCAAAGTTGATGTTTGCCAGGAAGATCAAGTCAGTCTTCAGTAAGTTATTACCTGAACATCAAGTTACAGCACAAATAAATATTTCAACCCTGGGGATAAAGTATTTTTCAAGATGTTACAGCATGGAAAGGAATTCTGAGAAGAGGGTGTTATTAAAAAATAGATTGGCAGAATGACATACGGTACTGGGATAAAGGTGGGAATGTAAGAGACACCTGAATCAGCTAAAACCATAACTGGGTATTGAACTCACACTCTTTGGATCTAACTAACGCCTTTATCCACTGTGCCACATTTCCTTGTTAAGGCAGTGGAGAACTTGGAGAGGGGAGTTAACAGGAGATAACTGACATCCATTAGACATGGCATGTGGAACTAGAACAGAAGGGTTCAGTTTGACATTCTAACCACCTGAAGACGGCCAGAGCATACAACGGTTGAAACGTTGTAATAAATATGGCGACAAAGATGAGGACAATAGTCCAAATAATTGAGATTGATATTTGGAATTGATTTTCTCCACCACTCTGTCTTATCTTTGTTTTTTGGCAAACGATAAACTGATATTTTATTTATCTTGCACAGTTTTGTCTTACTGGCTCCTGTAATTTGTTTTGCAAGCAACAACAACACTTCCAAGGCATTGTTGGAAATTAGGTAATATCTGAAATGATAGATTAAGCTTGTTAAGAACAATTATTTCTTTTACTGCTTCAGTTTAGGGATAACTTTTCAGGCCAAATTAAGTATACTTTTAATTCGAATTTTTACCCCCCCCTCCCATAACAATAAGTTTAAAACAGAAATTTTAGATAGTTTCTTTAAACCTGAGAATCCACATTTTAAACTGATTTTTTTTTTTTTGTGGTGGTAGTGGGTGAGGGGTATATAGGTTTTAAGGTTTGCAAAATATTATGTAATCTTTTAAGTAAGTATCTAAATTTCTGGCACTTTCAACATAAGATCAGCTATTGCCTGACTGTCCCAGAGTGCTGCTCCTCCAGGTAACACCTCTCCCTCAATTTAAAAAAGTGCCTGAGGTGCCGCACAAGGGGAATGTTAAGGGGAGAGGGCTGTGGTTATTTTTGAGACCATATTTTATAGTGGGACAATCCACTGCAGTGCTCTTTAATCTTGGCTTCCTTGTGTCAAAAATTAATTTAGGCTCAACTTGAGTAAATAAATAAAATACTTTAGAAGAACTTGGAAAAATGATTAAGCAGCATGGAGTTAAGTGTTATATTAGCAGCCTGTCAAAAAAAAAAACGTGTAAATACAGTTGATACTTGGTCCACAATGAAAGAAATTCTGATATTTAAATTCTATGGCTTTTGATCACGAGAAGGATATCTTGAGTTAGCACATTTCAGCAATGGCCCACAAAATGGTTGGAATGAAATACAGCTCAGATATAGTAATATGCGCTTTTTTTAGTACTATGCAACATCACGGTCATTGTATAGTAAATTAAAACAGGATTTTCAATTACCATCATGAGCAACATTAAAAAAAAAAGATGCCATCAAAAGCTTCAAAGTTTAATGAAAAATCTTTTTTGCTATCTGTATTTAATACTCTTAATGCCAGTCAAAAAGGGTGTATAATTCTCCATGATATAAAGGGTTTTCTAATAACTTAAACCAATTTTAAATGTGACTTAAGTTTAAGCATCTAATGATTTTTTTCTTTTTCTTTCAGATTTAACAACTTAAGTCATTGACAATTTCAACTATGAGAAGATTAGCAATCAAACAATGTGTTAAAGTTATCAAAGCCTATTACGAAAATGGACATTCAGACAAAAATGCATTTCGCGCACTTCACGATTTCTTTGGTCAACATAATTGACCAACCAAGAGTGCAATTGAAAACTATGTAATGTTGTTGTGGAGAGTTTTAATGCCTGTGCGCAACAACGAATAGAGATGTCTGGATTTTCAGCCACATTCTCCTGCACTGCAGCAGTTTTCAGCTGAACAGAGTAAACAAACACGCAATGGTGTTTTCACATCTGCCTCCGACCCAGTTTGTTTGAATTTACAAACAATTTTTCCAATTGCACTCTTGAAACTAACACATTTGATTGTTAATCTTTTCATGGCTGAAATTGCCAAAGACTTAAGTTTTTAAATCTAAAAGAAAAAAAAAAAAATCATTAGATGATTAAATTTAATTCACATTTAAAATTAGTCCAAGTTATGGGAACACCCTTTATATAAAAAAAATATTACTATATATTATGGCAAACAACTATTTGGCAAGTTAGTTGACAATCCATCTCTACTTGCTCCAACAGTACTTGGTATGTTGATATGTCTTAATGGATGTCCAAAATTTCTTACACGATTGATTCCAATTTCAAAATTAACATCAGTCTTTTTATTTGAACAAATTGAGTTAACAGTTCAGGCCATCAACTCTGTACCAGGTGATATAAAGTCTGTTATGTAATAGCATCCGAGTAAATCAAACTTTTTAAAATTATCTCCCACACTACCTGAAAAACCTTGGTTAATTGAAAATAAACATTTGCTTTTTAATTCTGTTCATCTATTGAAAAATATTTACAATTTGTGGACAGGAGAACTAATCTTTGGTGATAATGGAGTAAAACGAGTTGCAAAATGGGCACATCTTAAACAGTTATATCATTCTAAATTTGAAAGACTATCATATAGGAATAAAGTGTCGTTGCCGACACTTGGGTTTGAACACGGGTCACCAGAGAACAAACACAGGAGATCCCATTTTGAATAAGTAGATCATGTGATGGTAAAGGAAATGTATATATGGGAATTAGTGTGGCATCTAATTGATCACCATTTCTATTCTATCCTCTATTACTATTCAGTGGTTACTTTTCGAGCAAGTACTATTAGTACAATTGTTATTTGAAGGTGTCTTAACACCAGTATTGTTCAACGGTGTTACTATAGTTGTATCTACAATTACAAAGTATCTTCTAAAACAAGTATTACAAAAGTGACAAGGAGTATTCATTGACATTACAAAAAAGAATAATTAAACTTTCAGATTTAAATGAAATTTCCATTGCTTCGAAGCCCATGGAAAGACAACAGATTTCTATTTGCTTCAGTGTTTTCAGAAAAAACTGAAGGCACATCTCAATCAGTCTGGAATAAGTGCAGATAAGAATGCTACTGCCATTTTCAAAAACATGGTTTTGATATGATGGAAAATTTTAAATATTAAGACCCCCCAAATTGATAAACTATGCAATGACTCTTTACAAGCTGAAATCAGATCTCCAAATGACAGCCAACTTGATTTTATCATCGTGTTTGTTCAAATGGCTCTTAATATGGCTGGCAGTCAAGGTAATCATATAAAACAATTATCCAAACACACTGCTACTACCATACTTGCAATGGAATAATTAGTCTATAATCAACAACTTTTAGCTACAGGCCATATGATCTACTTGAGCAATTTACAACTGATCCATTAGAAAAAAAAAATTTAGTAAACTTTATCAAGGATCAGGTTGTATCTATTTTATAAATGTCCAACAGTGTATTGAAAAGCTGCATATTAAGCAGAAAAACTGCATATCAAGCATTTCAAATTAAAATGTAAATACTAATGCTTCTGATGTTAAGCCAGGTTATAAATGTACGTCTTGTGATTATAAATTTTGTGAGGAACGTTCAAAAATATTTAACAATCTGGATATATTACATGATAATCAACCCAGTGAATGTGAAACCTATTTTTATTATGAATAGTATGAAAAATATACCAATTCAGTTGACTATGGAAATCTAAAAAGGTTCCTTCTGACCATACTTGCCAATTGTTAATTTTTTTTTGTTTAATCCTTTTCCATACAATAAAAGAATACAAATATAAAATCATTAAGTAACATTTTTATGCTTATTCCAGAGTTTCATTTTTTCAACATGCTCATATTTTTGCAAATATAATTGTGAAAAACTTTTGCAAACATTACATATCCAAATCAGATAAAGTACCAGCTTAAAGGTTTAGAAACCTTACTAGAATGATTTTATCTGTCTATATTTCTGAGACAATCAATTAATTCTGATGTCCGTTAGAATTGCCAACTATGCATGATGTTGGAATGGACAGAGTTAAAGGGAAGAGCTGATCTGTTAGACATGGCAGAAGTTATTCCAAGTGCTATCTACCTACCCAGATTTGAGAAAGTAAAGACCTGAATAAATACCTAAATATATTGGAACGGAGGTTTAAGCCTTCATTTCTTACCACATTTATTTTCACCTTTCATTGGGTGCACATTGACACAAACAAAAATGAAGATACAATATGAGGTAGCTGGTGTTATATCTTTATGCAGCCAAAAACCCCTAACTACACATATTTTACACTTATCTAACCATCTCTCGTTAATATAGTATATTCACTCACCCTCTCTCAAACTGTCATAGTTGCTGACTACAAGAACAATTAGGCCAGAGAGGCTGATGACCTAGCAACTGGTCCAAGTGAGATCTAAAAAATAGCTTCTCAGACACATGCAGAATCATGTGATCAATTATGAAAATGTTGAGCAGGAAAATAATGAAAGGAATCCAAGTGAGTAACATCTCTTTACCATGAAGCAGAGGAAATTGCACAATGAAGACAAGTTTCAATTCAACTCGACACAATATACTGCATATATGAAACGCACAGGTGAATTACTAAGCAGGAAAATCACCTAAGACAGGCATGTGTGACCAACTTAATTGGATGCAGGCTATGACTTATACAGCACTTAATCTTCCTACCTGAACAATGAATTCTACATTGCTGAATATGTGAAGAAGAGAGTAAATGACCAACACTTGGGGTCAAACTCATAAGAGTGAAGAAAGAATCATATACCAAAAGACATCACTGTACATGCAAAATAAACTGAACGGAAAGTAAAAAGAACAAGAGAAATATAAAACAAAAAGGAAAGAGAGAAAAGGGAAAAGAGAAAACCCTATTTGAGGTGAATAACAAGCTAAATGTGCTTTGACTATTCATATCAGATATATAACACATACATTTTTCCACATACTACTGTGCATCAATGTTTTCATGTATAGTCTTGTTTTAATTAAATCTTATTAAATTATATATTGTGTGGCACCTTGCATTATTAGAAATATTCATAGAAATATGATTTAATTTTTTCTTACTCGGTTACTAAACAGGTTGTTAATTTTTTTTTTTAAACGGAAAATAACTGAGTTGAAAATAATTCACTAAGAGTGTACTAGACGATCCTAAGGAAAGAAGAAGGAAAGAAAGGAAAAAGGAAGGAAGGAAGAAAAAGAAAGAAAGAGAAAATGTATGACGATGACCCAATTGAGGGTGGAGATAGGAGTCAGAAAGAGATTTAGGTCAGCGTCTTGGCCGATTTTCGAAAGTCATTTTGGTAAGAATGTCGGTCAGAGCACCTAGCCTACTTTTGCATGGAAAGACACCTTATCAATTTGGATAAAGAGAAATTTTGGGAACAATGAAACAATTTTTAATCAGAGAAAAAGTGTCTTTGGGTTGAGGGGGAGTGACCGTGGAACGATATACAGACCTGTTAAGAATTGGACACCCACGTTAATAAAGTAGAGACATTTCAATGTAGATAATTAAGATTTTCGACTATCAGGTAAAACAAAGAGGTAAAAAGAGGAACAATTGCTTTTGGCTCACAGAGGGCGCCAAGAAGGCGGAAAAGATCCTTTCTAAAGTCAAGACTAATTAGCAGCGGGCTGTTTGACAAAGTCCAGGTGAGAGAAAGCCAAAGATTGTCATTTTATGCGACGTGCAAAAAGGGGCAAAATTGGATTTTGTTTTTTAAACAAGAATGATGTAACCACGCCCGCAAACAGAGGGGAGAGGATGTTCGATCAATAACAATTGGTCGAATACGATCACGTGACCTGCGGAAGAAAAGGGAAAGAAATGTTTGATCAATAACAATTGGTCGAATACGATCACGTGACCTGCGGAAGAAAAGGAAAAGAAATGCTCGATCAGGAACGATTGGTTGAAAAGCGGTCACCTGACATACGAGAGACTAAGAGAGATGGATGTCGCCGCCCACCAAAGGTACTGCGAGGAAGTAGGGGCGAAAACAATAGCGATAATGGAGAAGACAGAATTAATGCAGTTTTTGGAATTATCGAGAAAACCCTGACGCCGACAGACCCACCCCAGTTTGTTGGGGCGTCCAATAAAAGCAGGGCCCCAATCGACAAAAATGAGTTCATCCCGGACGGCAGCGAGAAAAGAACCCTCAGACAAGAAGAACTTCCAGCCCAAGTAGATGAAGAAGAAGATTGCCTGAAAGCCTGAGAAGAATTGGAGCTGCAGACAAGCCGAAAAGTCGATGAGAAGTTAAAGTTCAGCTCCGGACGGCAGTGAGAAGAGACCACCTCAGACGACAGAGAGTTGCGGTTAAGTTGAAACAAGAAATCTTCCACCAAGTTGAAACAGGAAAAATACCAGCCCAAGCAGACGAAGAAGAAGAAATACAACTCAAGTCGGAGAGAAGAATCAACTGCGAATGATCGATAGAAATTAGCCCCAGTGTCGAACTGAACCACACTCCGACATACATACATGATTCTAGAAAGTAGGTAATTCGACATTTTTCTATTGTGTGATAGAAGCTTGGTGCCATAGTCCACAGAGCGGGTCGGGAAATGAGAACAATTTTGCTTTTATGTAACGGACTTTAAGATATAAAAGGTTGTTACCCTTTTTATCAGCAATTTTGTTTGGTGTCGTGAGTTTTTATTTTATTTGTGTTTTGCCACCCCGCCGGACTCAACATGTATCGCCCCGATCCCTGCTGGTCCCGTCTGTCTAAGATCTAAACACAGCGTGGGTAGACAGACCGAGATCGGTATAGTTGCTTTTAGTGACCAGGTATTGAAGCGAGTCGGGAAAGGCGAGGCTGGTGATCATCTGACCAAAGGGTTGGAGCGGCACGCTTGGACCCAGGAGGAGCGACCAGGAGGAGCGACGTCACCGTTGGCGCCGTAACCAAAGGATCCGACACTGGGCCAGGTGTGTAACCGTCACATTGGCATTTGTTGTTAGTTACCTGTTGATTGTTACTAATCTGTGTATTTGACCCTGTATGAGTATCCTTCCACTATGCCATAGTAAACCTTTGACAATTTTTTTTTTTTTTTTTTTTTTTAAATTTTTGTGTTGTAGCAATTCGTCTGTAACACTGGTTAGTGAGAAGCTGGGAGAGGACCTCTTTGTATATTTACACTATTGCCCAAATTAGACCTGGAGTAATTACCACTTTAGACATTGGGTTGTTTCATCTTGTGTGTCCTACCACTGATTCCACAGTATTAAGTACTGCTTATGGAAGTCTCAGCTCCTCTCGCTCACTCT
Organism: Acanthosepion pharaonis; assembly: GCA_903632075.3. Classification (NCBI taxonomy): domain Eukaryota; kingdom Metazoa; phylum Mollusca; class Cephalopoda; order Sepiida; family Sepiidae; genus Acanthosepion; species Acanthosepion pharaonis. Next base: position 203,613 of record CAHIKZ030005192.1, on the reverse strand, counting down.
CTCTCCCACCCACACATTATTACTACAAGTGGAGGAGGGTGAAATCGTGTAGTTTTTGGTACTTCAGTTTACATAGAAAAGTGAACAATTTATTATGATTAATTGAATTTTTTTTTGTTAATTTCACTCCAAGCAAGAAAGCCACTAGGACATAAAAGAATAAGACAGAAAATAATGATAATCTTCAAAAATTTAAATGCAAAGTTGACTGGGAAGCAAGAATCAGAAGATAGTTCCACAAGCAAGAAGTGCAATAGAAGAAACTTAACATAGAACTTACAGTTACATCTAGCCAATTCAACTGTAAAATGTTGAGAGCTTGTCATCAATCTAGTACTGCACTTAAATTTATAAAGTCTGGATACCATATCGGAAAGTTCAGAACAAGTACTATGAAGGCAAATATAGAAATGGTACAGGGAAACTACATTACAGCAGTGAGAAAGGGACTGAAGCAAAGGACCAAATAATATTGCAGATTTTTGGGATTTTATTAAGAGTCTCTAAATATATATAGCAAGAGCACTGAACCAGATAATGATTTAATGATACAAGTCTTACTAATTAACCTATAGCTGGGTGGAGAAGAGGTGCATTCATACCTTTCCCAAGGGTATTTACTCATTAGTGAATATAACAAACAAACTGGAAGCGGAGCTTGGTTCTCCAATTAACAATTTCAAGCAATTATCTGTTACACCACCTGCACATCCAAGCTTACAGCACCTGGATTTCTTGAGCCATCATTCATCTAGGTACTGCCCAGGCTCAGCATTGCTTAACTTCAGTGATCATACAGAAAACAGTGTTTCAATGTGATGTGGGCACATGAATTCCAGTTAAAGTGCCCATGGAGGCTATTTAATTTAAAAATAGAATTTTTAACAGGATGATTATTTCTTCATTAATGTTTAAATCACTAAACCATTATTATCTATAAAAAAAAAAAAATCTTCTGGTTGAAATAACCTGCAAAGGGTTGATAAACCATAGAAAAATGAATCAATCAATATATCTTCATTAGATGATTTAAACAGGTTTCCATTGATACAGGGATCATTCATTCATGATCTTAGTTTAAATGACTAATTAGAAACTCTAGGAATCATGAGCTTACATCATTTTGTGGACTATTTACCTGCAAATAAAGCTGTAAAAACAAACCAAAATATACTTCTATGTCTATATACATACTTGCAGAGAAAAATGGTGACAACTTGATGCAAAGAATGCTTCAAGAAGTATCACTGTTAAAAGAAAATTTAAATTTTAGGACCCTAACATTTTTAAAAAATTTATTTAAAACTCCAGATTCTTTATTTTCCAGATCTTGCTTCATTTTATGGCTATTTAATTCTTAAAATACCTGAACAGGTGAAAATTACTCCTACATTTCCCTCCAAACCAAAAGACAGCACCCAACCTCCCAAGAAGTATTACAAAGCTTGTGAATTGCTGGAGTGAAGCTATTGATGATGGAACCAATTCAAAATAAATTTTAATTAAACAGGAGTTTTTGTCACTAAATTCAAGAGTTACTGCTGGATAATATTTAAGTTATATTTTTCCTTTTCACAGGATAGAAATTTATTAAAGTTTACAAGTTTAACGACCTTTTATAAAATAGTGGGGGGAGGGGGTGTAGAATTAATCAAATAAAACAAAAAAAAAAAAAAGAAAAGAAAAAAAAAGAAAAAAAAAAGAAAAGTGAATGATATTTGATTATTTTTTCTTTTATTTCCTTTCTTTAAAAAAAATAAAAAAAATCCATAAATAAAATCGAATCCAAAAATTTTTTTTTTCAATTCAATGAACGTGCAGAAAAACGAGGAAAAGTTGAAACTAAATTGAATATTTAGCTTTCATTTTGAGGTTCATATTTTTCTTCTGTTTCTCCCTGACTGTCATGGCATAATCAGTCTCAGGAGTGTTTGGTACAAGGATATCACCAAAAGTAGTCTCATGTGGAGGAGTAGTTTCAAATAGGCTTTGCAGATATGATAAAGAAGGAACAACTTTCAATGTCTCATCCATCTCGGAACCGATGGAGATATCAGAGACGTTTTGTACTTGGATAACAGGTTGGCAATCTTGAAAGGCAGTTCGTTTGTGTTTAGAACGTGTCACAGCAGATAAGGAAGATGATGACGAGCTGATAGAAGATTCCGTTGCAGATTCATCTGCAAATTTAAGTGGTGTGTATTTCTTGTGTGGGGTTGCATTCTCATTTTCCACAAACACTTTTTGCTTGCATTTTCTTCGGATTTTTCTGTGCGGAAGTTCATCAAAATTGGTAAACTGTGGTGAAACCTATGTGACAATAGATAGAAAAATTCTCTGTACATGAATAAGATTTAAAAGTTTTCACACACACACACACACACAGTGCGTTGGATAAATTGTTGTCTAAATTATGCAAAAAATGAAAACATGGACATCTAATTTTAGCAGATATATTTACCAATATACACAAAAATATGAAATAATAAAGAGTAAACTTATTCAATAAAATCACCATTGGCTTCAACCATGGCCTCCAGATGACTTCAGAATCTCCTGCAACTTTTCTTGTTTAAGTTGGTGGATGCTCCATAATCCTTGCCTTCAGTTCATAGTGTGTGTGTGTGTGTGTGGGGGGGGTTAAAATCAGAATCACCCCAAGCAAGGCAGTAATGCCACCAAAAGACATGGGGTTACAGGACATGGAAGAATTAGGAACAGAAACATTAACGATGAACAGAAAGAGAAGAGAGTAATCGGACAGACAGTAGATAGCAATTGACATTGGATTTAAGTTTTTGCAGATTAAAGTTGGCTGGAAAGCATGGAGCCAGAAGGGAGTTCCACAAGCAAGAAGTGTGAGAGAAAAAACTGAGCATAGAACTTATGGCTACATCTAGCCAGCTCATCTCTAAATTGATGAGATTTGATGCCAGTCTAGTACTGCGCTTAAATTCGTAAAGTCTAGGTACCATAGCAAAGTGCTCATTTGAGCAATTATCATGAAAGTATTTATAGAAAAGACAGAGAGGTAACCCTACAGTGGTGGGAAAGCCACTGGAGCTGAGCCACCAGATCAGGACCAATAATATTGCAGATTCTTCTTTGGATCTTACCAAGGAGCTCAAACTAAGCAGGGACAATGGAACACGTGGCAGCAATATTCTAAGCATGGATAAATGGTAGACTTATTATATGTAAGATAGATTCTGGAGAGAAAAATTGTCTTGCCTAACATAGTGAACCAACTTTCTTAGCAGCTGGCCTAGCAATGGATTCAATATAGTCTTTCCATATGTTACAGGGAGTTTTTGTTGGTCTCTACCTTAACTGTTCCCCCCACATATAACAATCAAGAGGGTTGATGTCTGGGAAATTAGGTAGCCAGATGCAAGGGGGTGATGTGGTTGTAGAAATGGTACGGACAGCAATGTTTGGCTTCTCCTGCTTGTATGGCATGGTGCAGAGTCTCTTTGCCAGACAATAGGGTCTTTTAGCAGCCACCCTTTTGAACTAGTGCAGCACTACCTCCTCAAGGTACTTGATGTAAGCTTCATGTTGAGTGTGAGGCCTTTTGGGAAGATGAATGGAGGCATAATATTACCATCACTAGTGATCACTTCAAACACTTTCATAATCACCATTAGACTCTGCACTGTCCTCAGATCGACACCCAAACACTCTAAAATGTTTGTATTTGAGCTTCTGGTGTGAATAACAGCATGCAGTTTCCAGATTTCTGGTGGAGTTAATTGCGCCATGGTGCTTTTTTTTTCCCCCCATGGACAGTGGCCAACTGACCTTATTATACTGTGCAGTTGACAAAATAAAAAACAAATGTGCATACATGAAATAAAAAAGTATAAAATGGTGACAATTTACCCATCACACCATATATATATATATATATATATATATATATATATAAGCAATATTTAAGTTTTTGATATTAGTACAATGGAATTACAAAATTACTATCCATTGATTTGGGAGTGAAAAATAATTTGTAAAAATAAATATAAATTAAGGTGTTTTAGAAGTTCAAAAAAAATTACATTTCTACATCATCAAAAGGGTGCACTACACGAGAAATATGCAGATTGCCTCTTTTTGCGGATTTATTTTTTGTTTATTTGTATAAATACTAAAAAGCGTTAGACATATAAGCACATAAGTTCCTCATATAAACACCTTGCCCACCAAAAGACATTCTGTTCACCATTGAATATCTAAGTTTTATTTATTCAGTTTAACATAAAATTATATTTACAAAATAACCAAAATGCACAAAGAAAAAAGAAAATTATAAATTTAAAGTTTTTCTTTTGATTGTACAAACAAAAATAAAATGTCAAATTCTTTGACTGACAGAATTTTTTTTTTTTTTTTTTACTTCTCACAAATCAATCAAGACAATAAAATAGTTATCCTACAGAAGTAAATGTTATCTAAAATTATTAGACTAAGTACAGGTACCTATTACTTTTTGAAACTACACTTACATTTGTACAAGTTTCCTCTGTGCTATTCAAAATAATAGAAAGTGAAAGTATAATTAATTAATGTGGGAAAAATGTTTTGAGTCAGACCTCAAATACAAAACCTTTTCTGTAAAACAGTCTTTTTGTCAATGCTTGACTGCTTAGACTCAATTATTTTTTTATCTTATACTTTCTTGTAGATACTCAAAGCATCTGGCAAACTTTTCTTAAAACCTAATGCCTTTTCAAAACTGAAGTTGTACTCTTTTGCAGTCAATGCACATTTCATTGGAATGCTCTAGTCTCAGATAGTTGGAAAAACTCTACTCTGAATTACTATACAATAGACAATAATCTTTTCATATTTTACACTATCCATGCTTTATTATTCTCTCTATTACTTCAATACAACATTTTGCCCATTTATGCTTCTTATACTTGCATGTATTTATTTCAATAAATAAACAGGAGGATGATGTGAATAAACATTGAAATATTAACCAAATCAGCCAGGACATTTATTTAAAATATATTACAGCATTGTCAATCATAGCAAAGATCTCATCCAAAGTTACTTTTGTGGTCTGGGAATGCTCAAATATTTGATAATTGCTTCTTTGCTTTAGGTCATTTCAGAAGAATGACTGGCTTTCACATAGTTAGGAGAGGGGAAACTTGTATTGTCATTATTTGTATTGGTATTATCATCTTTGTTTCAACCAATGGGTTTTCCCATTTTTCAATCTAAAATTCTGATAATGAAGCGTTGTAATTTCTTTCTCAAGAATTATTCACATTAATATCTTAATTGTTTTATTATAACTTGGCAAACGTATTCTCAGAACTTCCTTTAGCGGTATCAAGTTTTGTGCATCTAGTAATTCCCTCCACACCAACAAATTTGGTCACTTTCTCAATGGGGAAAATTTAACCACAATAACACATCAGCTGAAAAGCTGAAAGTTTATAAGAAAATACACAAAAGATGAGGATATAAGCCTGAATCATTCAGAAGTCAATACAACATCAGATTTAAAAAATAAATTCACATTTGAAGGTTCTAACCCAATCTTCTGAAATATTTAAATTAAAAAAAAAAAAAAAAAAAAAAAAAAAATTACAATGAATTACACAAGTTCTTAGGATTATATTTAAAAATGATATTTGCACATCTATCATTTGCCATCTACATATCTCTCTGAAGTAGGAATCTGGTTAATTTCATAACATTTTTGTTTATGACAAGCAAATATAGTCAATAATAATAATGTATACAAAGGATAAAGACAAGATATAAAATTAATATTTTGTCTAACAATATTTATCCTTTAATCACTCAACTTCTACAAAAAGTCAACAGGTAAAAAATTTCACTGTTCTAGAAGGGCATTCAAACTATTTTTGCCAGAATTTCCTGTGTTTTGATAATTATAAAACTTCAAATGCTCTCCACAGAGTTCATTTCTGGCGATTTTGAAAGCTGTTTTCTACCAGTGAATCTAACTGAATGGCAAAGATCATTATCCTATCCTAAGGCAACATTCCCACCAGAACACATTCTCTAGGCAGTTGGAAAATATATACAATGCAGGTTTTGTTTCTACTATTATATATTTTTCAGTGATCTTTTAAAATACCTTTCAAGAGTTTTACTGAACAATCCACTGATAATATGTAAAGATCACTTAGGAAAACTAGAAAACCCAAGTTATCTTTATTAATGAAAGGTATTTTAGATCAGCCAAAAATAGTATTTTTTGCATGAGTGCATTATTTCAGAAGTAGACACCAGTTTTTGATAGTGATAGGTCCCGGAAAGGGATATATTTGTTTGAAGTAGCAAAGTGGTTGTTGACTACTGTAACTGGGTAGAACAATCTAGCAGGTAACTGTAATGGACTGGTCCTCGTCGTAGTGGTAGGCAATAGGCGAAGACAATAGGTGTAGTCAATAGGCGTCCCATGTACCTCCACATCAGTCTGTATTTATGGCCGACACCAGCCAATCATATTACTGTGAGGGGGAACCCAGGTGTATGCATATTCATTACATTAGATAGCAACTGAATAACAAAATATGTTAATACCTGAATTTTATGGCATATCAATGCTTGACTCATCTGGTGTACCCACACCTGATTTTCCCTCTTGAACTGAGACTACTGAATAAGATGCACATAACCCCATTGATGGTATTGGTCATCATCTCTAATTTAGACTCCCATTAGGCTAGTGGTAGGCTTTAATCAATGCCGAAGTGGTTAAGCATCTTACATCCCATGATCTGCTCTCTGACAAGTAATATGATTTCCGCTTTGCCTGATCTACTGCTAACATGCTCACGGCCATAACTGAATTTGTATACCAAGCACTTCATAATAACAGAGAAGCTCAAGCTGTGGCTCTAGATATCTCTAAAGCATTTGATAGGGTTTGGCATGCCAGCCTTCTACCCAAGATTCAGAGATACAGCGTTACAGGAGGATTTGACAATCCAATCATTCCTGTCAAACTGTGAAATGAAGGTCGTCCTAAATGGGTTCTCCTCCAGCTCCTTTCTCATGAACGCTGGTGTTCCAAGGGAATATACTGGGTCCCACAATGTTTCTGATCTTCAGAAACAATCTTTCTGACATCATCAGTTCCCAAGTAGGCATTTATATGGATGAAACTATTTAATCCTGCCTCAATAATAAATCTAGTATCGTTGACAAAATTAATGTGGCCGTTGGTCTCGAAAAGGACCTCCAACCTGTGATTGTCTGGGACAGGAAATGGCTTGTAAATTTTTAATGCCTCAAAAACAAAACTGCTCTCATTTACCCACCACAGAGAACCCTCCAGCCTCCCATGAGAATGGCTGATGCCTAACTCCATGAGAATGCCTCTCTGCACCTGCTTGGTCTCATGCTGTTCACTGACCTGAGGTGGAACAAATACATTGAATCAATAGCTTTATCTACCACAAGGAAAGTTGGTTTTCTGTGTTGTGCTGGAAATTTTTTTTTGCCAGAGTCCATCCTATAAATCAACCATCCATCCTGGCATGAAATACTGCTGTCATGTCTGATTTTGGGCCATCCTCTGGATTTAATTAGTAAGTTTCATACTTTCTTCCATTTAAATCCTAAGCTAGAATGCCAAAACTTTCACCCATTAGTGCATTTATAGGGGTTTACCAAAAATTTGAATCTGTCAGCAAGGTAGTTTAGGCAAACACAGCTAAAATTTTAAGGAAACTTTGTGCAGTAATGAATTTCATTATCATTCATTATCATTGAATATATGATAAAAACCCTTCAGAAAGAGAAAGCCTAAAGGGAGGTAGTAAATTACTTTTGAAAAAGGAACACAATCCTCAATTCTGAGGTGATTCTTCAAAATCCAGAGTCTCCAAACTTTTGGCCTTCAGTGTACATTGAAACAAGATATAACAAAAACCATGCCATCACCAATACTGAAGTGCACTGTAAATGATATAGCATATTAAATAATTCCTGAGAAATGTATCTGTCATAGTAGTCTAGCTTTTGGAATATCAGAGGATGGGAGCCAAGGAAACAAGCAATCAAATGTAGTAATAATGAAAACAACACTAATATTGGCTCAAATCACAGCAGTGCTATTGCTATGCAAGATTTGCAGAACATGACATTGAAGTCAGAAATGTATTTTTATATGTAAGACATGGAAACAACTAAAACCAGAATTCAAAATATTATTGCAAGAGACCAAAGTCAGATTTAATGTTTTTCCCCCTCCACTCCACAGTCACTATCAATGTCATCTTTAACACACAGACTGCCAGAGGTTAATTCCAAAATCTAACTTCAAATTAAATCTAAACATTGTTTTCACAATAAAAGTATCACTGCAAGTAAGTTTGTTATTGGTGACCACAGATGAAAATTTATCACAAAGTGACAAACTTGTATTCAGTGTCATAATAAAAACTGTCAACAAGATAATTCATGTTTGGCAGTCAAAGTGTTAAATGAAAACTTGTTTCAGTGAATTTCAAGTGAAATCAGTGATGAGGAGTTAGTCAGTGAAGTCACAGAATTTCAGTTCATTTTTTGATACCCTTCTGGTTATAGCCAAGCAAAATCAGCCCCAAAGTGGGATGTTTAATGCAAATTATAATACTCCATTGGTTACAACTTAAACCAACCCATACATCATATGACATCATTGTGGCATTAAAAGTTTGGCTAGAAGCATGTGTGTTTGTAATCTCACTGCAAGTAAATGATTGATTTGGAACCACTTTTGCTGGGGGATGCTGTGTGGTCTACTTTTGTTCTTGGTGAACATTTGTACTACATGACTGTCCAGAACCTGATCTACAGGTAGAGGAATATTTGACCATTGTTACCAACATTGAAGCACTTATCAATACATTACATCCAACATGCAGAAGTGAGCATTCAACTTCAAGACCCAGAGATTCCTTTCAAACAGCTCTAATTGAGCTGAAAAGCGGAACATGTGAGCATTTGTGACTTGCAGTGACCTCTTTCACCATATTGATTGTTACTTCAGCATGTATTACTGTCTAAAGCTCAGAAACTGATGCTGCAGTTACATCACAAAATGACTGAAAAATAAGAATGTTATCAGATTATCTACTAATAATCACTAGAATATACATACTGTATCAAGTTCAAAATCAGTATCATCTTTAAGGGTACTAATTTTATTTTTAGTGTATAAAAGTAAAATTGTACATGCATGATGTAATAAATTAAGAGAAAGAACACTCTAGATATTTTTTCAAATAAAATACATCATGTTTTTTGTATGCCATGACCAATGGATAAACATGGAAAAAGCTTCAACCGATTGCTATGACAAAAGTTCTTTATGTTTATCAATAAACTTATTAATTAAAAAAAAAAAAAAAAAAAAAAAACAATAATAATAATAATTAATGTTAGCAATTTCAAATGTTCACTTACCCACAAGAAGTCACAGTCATGAACAAGGGTAGATTGTGCAGAAATTGGAAAAGCACAACATTGGATGGGTGAGAAATATGTGTGCGGAATTTCTTTGGGACTTTCTGCAAAGATGAGTGGAGATTTGGGAGGATGCAGTGTTCTGGAATTTTTCTTCCGAGGCATACCTAGTAAAGATAAAAAAAAAAAAAAAAAAAAAAAAAATTTACTGAAGCCATTTTTATTGAAGCATAGCTAAAAATTAAACCAAGTCTTTGTTTGATAGCCATCAATCTCAATCTGCTTTTTCAAAAAGTGAAGCATCTTTCAGTGAGAATCTCCAGCCTAAAAATTCATTAACATTATTATTACATACACCACAATTGGTTATTCATATTACCTACTCTATAAATGTTTTTTGCTTTTTACTTTAAATAACAAAAAACTGTCAAAAATGTTGCTTATTCTATCTTCAATGTTAGAATCAATAAAAATAAACAAATTAAAATGTATGCAGATTTATAACAGCTATCATACAGCCACACACTTTTTGTTAGCTAAAACCAAGTGCTATCTAATAGAAAATAAACAGTCAACTCAAACCTATTGCAGTTTGGAAGTTCCTTGCCATAAATCAGCCAGTTTCATACACACTGGATATAACTATAATTGTGGTCCTATGTCATACTCCAGTTTTGTAAAACATTACAGTATTATCAAACAATTAAAAAAACTGCCTTAAGTAAAAGGCAATGAAAGCCATGTGCATAAATCTATCAATAAATAATACAGAATGTATCAATGATAGAGCAAAGACCTTGCTGAGAAACTCATTATTCAGGTCACAAATTATGAACATCACATTCCTATTTCACTCCTGGATTTCCATGAAATTAAACTGGTAAATATTTAGCTATAAACTTCTGGTTAACCTTCTGATCAGTTTTTCTTATAATAAAGTTCTTCTGTCTAACTGAATTTATGGCATGAAGAGTTATCACTATTTACACATGGCTTATATGAAATAATGAGGCACAGACAATTCTAATAATAATAATCAGAGAGGAAAATGTGGAATTAATCATTTAGATAAAGTATACAAAGAGAAACTAGAGCAGCCTATATATTTGAAGAAATTTAGCAAGACTTCATTTGTAAAAGCATTGTGATGCATTATCAATGCAGAGTCCAGGTCTTTTAAAAAAAAAAAAAAAAAAAAAAAAAAAAAAAACCTCGGAAAACAAGGTTATAACAGAAATTAAATTTGGTCACTTCTCAGATCAGACAACACTATACCACCAGTACTCCTTCACCGCTTCCTAACTAATTCCTTTACCTCCAGAAAAAATATCCAGTCATTTAATCTAAATAGGTAGGAAACCACTTGTCTTTCACGTCTAACTTATCGGGGTACACTGATGCACAGCAGATCAAAATGGTGGACAGGAAGTACAAATTTTATAACTTCTGGTAAAGGAAGTTAACTGCAACAATTTAACAATGGTATTCTCTAAAGCTTCTTTTATACATTTTGCCATGCCTTTTCTGGATAAGCAGAAGAGACATGCAAGAGCAGCGAGTTATAATGGCACACTACAGATTCCTTATGTATCTTTTTAGAACCTTAGGTAAGGTTGTGACTTTTTCATCACTGCTTTGGTTCATATTGTCTTAACAAGGACTTCAGAAATAGTTAAGCAGGATAGAATCATCAATACATTTCAGCCAAGTTTTAGCTGATCAAGTATACCAAGAGTATACAGATGAAGGATTTTATTTCAGTAACTTCCTCAAAGAAACATGGTTTCAGGGGATGGATTAAGGGTCCTACATTTTGTTTGGTTTTACATCAGCAGGGCACAATAGAGACATGTCCAGTACATTTGGCAACTTCAAATAGGTATTGATTCTATTTTTGTAGAAACTCAAAAAGCACTGAAATTGAAAGATCAGCTAACTACAATGGTGTAAAAAGTGCATGTGTGCAAAAAGTGATGTAACTTAGTCCATGGTTCTGGACATGCTAATCATGGTACACAGCTAGGTACTGCTTGATCTTATGACATTTTAATAGTAAACCCTAGATTAATTCCAGGTTCAAATCCTCAACTCATCATATGCTCATCATCTTATTTCCTTTTTGATTTTATTATCCCTTAATGTTCCAAGTGGTCTATAGTATTACATCACTAAACTTTGTTTAAATCTAATTTTCCGTTGAGATTGAAAGAACTGAGAAGGGGGGGGGTTATAAATAAAAATTTAAGTCTCCATTCATAAATAAAAATAATCAGATAATAAATCAGCAGGACTTTACTAATTAAGTAAATCCTTTGAGGATGAGAATACAACAACAATACTCGAGGAAAAAAAAATTAGCTTTTTTATTATCATTTAAGTTTAACAGCTATAGTAATGTTAAGCAAGTGTTTAAGATTCTTGAAAAAGATGGTAGGTGTTGGGATAACAAAGAACAAGTAATGGCAATGTGGCAGAACAAACTAATTCATAATGGTTTTGGACTTTGATTAGGGAATGCTTTGGTTTGGGAGAAATACCCAAAAAACTATCAACACAAAACGTCTCCCCTAACACCAAGTTTAAATGCAGCTAAAAATAAAGCAAAAATGATTTGTCACTTTGTGAACCTGACTGTTATAGGGCATTTTGATCTGGTTACTAATAAATGGCAAACTAAGACCAAGTGTAATAGGACAGATGACTTGTTTTAAGTGAATAAAAAAAAGTAACTTCAAATCTTTGTGGTGCCGAGTATCATTTACTTCAGTATCTTATTATAAAACGCAGATTGTGTGTGTGCCTGTAACGTTTATATATTGGATTGGATTTCCTACATTTTTTAGCCGATTTCAACAAAACTTCACAGGACTACATAAAATTACCTTGTGGTGGTTTTAACGGTGCCGAAAATGGGAAAAACAATTGTTTTTTATGAAAATCAATTTGAAAACACGATTAAGACACATCGTGAGAAAGGGGGACAACTCAGATCGGGTTAAAAAAAAAACCCAGGTTGTGTGTGTGTGTGTGTGTTCCTTTATATATGGGATCGGATTTCTTAGATTTTTCAGCCAATAAAACAAACATCCACTTTCTTTTTTGGCAGGTAGTGTTTCTTACTGTCTTGCACACTCTTTTCTTTATACATTCAGAATGCTTTAAAAATTCCATTTACAAGACAATTGTTTATAATAAAATTCTAATTCTATTCAATCATGGGACTCATAACGATTGAAAACAATGTTTTTGTTTGTGTTTGGCTTTGACCAATTCGTAAAAAAAAAAAAAAAAAAAAAAAAAAAAAAAAAAAAAAAAAAAAAAAAAAAAAAAAAAAACTAAGACATGCGATCCATCAACCTAAACAATAATCTAACGATCTCTACTGATTGTACGAATCGAAAATCAGATAATTCTTTATCTTTAGGAAAGATAATTCCACGTGTCCTTCAGGGCCGTTTTTTACAATTCCTTTGCAATTTGTTACAAGGCAGATCAATAAGGCATTGGTTCTATTTGAAAATTCAATATTTAAAAGAAAGTATTAAGAAATAATTTAAAAATGCCGACGTAAGAAATCTGATAGACAAAAAACAACAATATTTTGAAGATGATAATTATTAAGGAAAGAACACAGTACTTGTAATAAACCCAAATAAAGTTAATATTTTTTGTTTTAGAAACAACGAGTGGAAAATATATTCAAATCAGAATTCTAATTATGAATCACCAGAAGCAAAATATGCAATTTTTTTACTGTATTCAATAAGTAAAAATCATAAATTGTAAAAGATTACAGAGAAAGGCTACCTACATTTTTCAACCGATTTCAACAAAACTTTACTTTTTTTTGGCAGGTAGTGTTTCTTATTGTCTTGCACATTTTTTTCTTTATTTTTACATTCAGAATTCTTTAAAAATTCCATTTACAAGACAATTGTTTATAATAAAATTCTATTCATCAATCGATAGACTCATAACGATTGTAAACAATGTTTTTGTTTGAGTTTGACCAATTCGTAAAAAAAAAAAAAACTAATTAAGACATGCGTGTCCGTCAACCTTAAACAATAATCTAACGATCTCTACTGATTGTACGTATACAAACATCGGAATAAATTTTTTTATCTTTAGGAAAGATAATGAAATCTAAACATACACAAGTCCTAACTAAAAATAATAACCGAACGGGAAACTACTTTAAATACACATGGTGTCCAATTTTTTTTACTGTATTCAATAAGTAAAAATCATAAATTGTAAAAGATTATTATTACAGAAAGGCTACTAAATGAATAAGATTTGTTAGATCATCTTATTATAAAACGCAGATTGTGTGTGTGTGTGTCTGTATGTTTATATATTGGATCGGATTTCCTATATTTTTCAACCGATTTCAACAAAACTTCACAGGACTACATAAAATTACCTTGCGGTGGTTCTGACAGTGCCAAAAATTGGTAAAACAATTGTTTTTGCACGAAATCAATTTGAAAACACGATTAAGAGGCATTAATGAAAGGGGGCAACTCATATTGAGTTATACTTATTAATATCGAGTTATCAAGTTATACTTATAAAACCCAGGTTGGTTGTTTGCGTGTGTGTTTTCGTTTATATTTGGGATCGGATTTCCTACGTTTTTCAACCGATTTCAACAAAACTTCACTTTTGTTTTTGGCAGGTAGTGTTTCTTATTGTCTTGCACACTTTCTTTATTTTTACATTCAGAATGCTTTAAAAATTCCATTTACAAGACAATTGTTTATAATAAAATTCTATTCAATCGGTAGACTCATAACAATTCGTAAAAAAAACAAAAACTAATTAAGACATGCGTGTCCATCAACCTTAAACAATCTTTGTCAATTTTATTTTTCAGTCTTTATGATGGTCAATACTTGATCTATCTCTTACTGTTACATCCCCGGGCAACACTGGGCTCTACTGCTAGTCATCAATATATAGAATGTATTGAGTGAATACTAATTATCTGTTACAAATCTTTTAGACTCTACAATCAAGATTTCTAGATATGAATAAACTGAGAAATTGGATTTCAAACAAACTTTAATCTGGATGGTACATCAACAGTACAGAAGCCATACCATTGGAAATTCATCAATGCAAGTTGTTGGAGTTGGAGGAATTTACAAGAATCTGTTACTATTCTGCAGAAAAATGTTTGAAAGAATTATTTTAATTTTTTGTTTTGCCAATGACTGGATCAAGAAGAAAAATTCATAATTACTTTGGGAAATTATTTGAACCAGTCTTATTACATCTCATGTTAATTAAAGAATTTGACTTTAAAACTAGTGTAGATATTTTTGCACAGATATAAAAAAAAAAAAAAAAAAAAAAAAAAAGGAGAGACCTTTGTTATTAATTCAACAATGACTTTTGGTTAAAAACTAATCCAAAAAACATCTAAGTGTCATAAGAATGATAGAGCAATTTCTTAAAACAGGGAGAGTTATTTGCTTAATTTTACAAGAAATTCTATTTAATTTGTTCAAATCTTATGTCCTCCTCTTATGACCTAACTAAATCAATTTCCAGAACCGAACTGCTTAAAAATCATGTTAGCAGCTTGTGGCCTTGTGCAAGATAAAGTAAATGCAGTAAATCAGGCCTGTCCTTGCTTAGAAACACAAATTAGTACACCTTCTCACTTCATTATTGGTAGCAGCAGTAATGTTCTCCACTTCTTTCCAGGTCATTACTTATAAAAATCAATGATTTGGTTGTTGAACCTGCTTGAACATGCTCAGTTCTTTCTTAAAAATAAAGTAACTCCTTGCCATTTTATTTTCACCTGAGAAACCTTTTCCTACTTATCTTTTCTCTATTTCATTGGTTAATGGCTGAACTGAAGTGGTTCTCAGGCCAATCAAAAAAAAATAAATAAAAAAACAAAACCTTACAATCAATCAACTTCACATGTAGTAGACAAAGTAGAAGCAAGCATATCATTTATGAAACTAGGAAACAAGTGTATTTAATGGAGATCACAAAACAATCACTAATACTAGTGATATAGAATCATTGAACTTTAAAGGAATATAAATCAATTTCAAAAACAGGCTTAAAAGTAGGAAATAGCAAACTATTGGGATCTGCTATTTTTAAGTAACATTGATACTTCAGAGTGGAACAATGGTTAGCAAGCTAATCTCAGAGATCATGATGACTATAAGTTCAATCATTGGGTTGGTCACATGTCCTTGCAACAGTTTAAGCTTAGTAAATGCCTATTTTAGTTAACTTCTATTAAAACTGGCCTTAAGAGAATATGAAAACTGCCAGGATGTTCAAATGCTTTGAATGAAAAATTAACAGAGCCAAAATAAATCCTTGATGAAATATCTAAGTCTAGCACAAATTTTCAATAAATCTTAATTATATTGTAACTCCCAAGGAACATTTTTATATTCAATCTTATAAAAAATTTTATTTAAATACAATATTTAAAATGGCATATAAGACCCCTCCTCTCCCCCATTTTATATTATCAAGTTAACTAGAAACAAGTACTGGCACTCTCTGGCATTGAGATAAGCATCCCTTAACTTTATATGACCCAGTTCATATCTCTAAGGAAAAAGGGCAGTGGGTGCTATTTACCATCAAATACTGTAAGTAGTTATGTAAAAATGTGACTTGTTTTTCAATGAAAAGTGATCAAACTTAACATAATTCTTCAATTTGGAACAGTACAGAAATCCAGAGCTATATATTCAGGATCAATAACTACATTAAGTGATGATTTTAAACCTATGAGTATTTGTAAAATCAAGACATTGTACTAATTGGTGATAACAATTATAACCATTCAGTAACTTCAAGATGACATGCTTTCTGAATAATATCATCCGAAAAAAAAAAAAAAGTTCAAATAATTTGCCATGCTACAACCAAAATCTAACTGAGATACACTAAAATAGAAGCATTATCTTAACGTGCCACAAAATCAAAAACTAATTTCATATTATAATTATAAATTGTTCAATTTCTTTTTCAACCAAAGCACATAGCATCAATTGTTACAGCAGCAAAGAAAACTCACACATCACATCCCCTTGTTCAGATCAGAAAATCCAAACCAGAATAGGATCTAGAACACATTCCAAGACTGAAGAGATACCACAGTACTTCACAGTCCAGTGCAGCATTGGTCTGAGAATGTATGTGTGTTTAAAATGTTACATTTACAAGTAAATAATGAAAGGAAGAAAAAGCCCAAAATAAAGTGAGAGACTAAATAAGGTGGATTTTAAAAATGGAACTCGCTTCTCTGTATATCTAGGGATAGAAAGCCTGTTATCCATAAAGATTGAAGGTACGTTTGTTCTACATTGGTCAGAAACAAATAGGGAGTTTCTCTAAGTTTACCCTTAGAGAAACTTCCTATTTGTTTAGGGAATAGAGAAGAAAGAAGAGAAGTATAGAAAAAGTGATCTTCAAATATATAGAGGAGAAATGAATGGGTATCTGAAGACCATACAAGTGTATTATATGTGCAAGAGTTTTTTTTTTTTTTAAATTGGCAAATGGTGTTAAAACCAAATATGCAACTGTTTAATCAATACCCAAGTAATCCATAAGCATCAGTATTAATTGATTTACAAAAAAAAAAAAAAAAAATTTTTTTAAAATAACTGATATGAGGGACTATATACAATTTTGGAACTGGTCATAAAAATAGAAATCCTGTAACTCATTGACACCAAAAATGTAAAGCCTTTTTTTCTTTAAGAGCATTCATCAGATATAGTTGCTACAGTTATTCAAATTGAATTTTCTAATATGTAAATCAAACCCTTTTCCTTTGATAGGCTCAAGTCATAACACTTTTCATTAGGCAAAAAGTGGAGGTAAGGTTCGTTAGAATCTAATTAATCCAGTAAATGATTTTATTGTGAAAATCTACAGTGACATATAAAAAGAGGAGGGACAAAAAAAAAAAAAAAAACACCACATAAAACACTTCAAAAATACGGGTCTCATTCAATAGCAGCAAAAGAAAAAAGTCAAGAAAAGAAGAATTTGGCTGCTGCTTTCCATGAAAAATGGTGAACTAAATCCTGAGACAAAAATTTTAAGAGAAAACATACAATATAGACTGGTGTGCCATGTGATTTAGATGGATACTTGACTTTCAGGCCCAACCAACAAGTTAGGGTCTGCTTTGTAGCAGGGTTACATATTGATCACCAGAAATTGGTATCCAAACCCCAATTCTGAGTCATTTTAAAACCAGCTTTCTCCACTTGAAACATTGGCATAACACAAAATTACTACCGCAACTTCCCCACAGAATTGCAATGACAAATCCCTTTCATATGCAGTTAAGCTTATCACTATGCCTCTCTTGTGACTAAACTAACATTTTTGACAGGTATCGAATGTTAACATCCAGGACATTAAGTGCTGATTTTCAAAGTAGATAAGTCTTCGCACACTTGGATGATTGGTGCAACACAACCTTTTTACCACCCAATCTGTCACATTGTGCCATATTAAGCTAAGCTGGTAATAAATAACAGCAACATTCACTGCTTCTTTGTCCGCGCACACACACACACACAAAAAAAAAAGACAAGTGATAATGAAATCAAAGGAAGTTGATTTGTGTCTTTGCAGCTTAACCCTTTGTGAGTTATTTGAAATTGATAACTTATGGATTGTAAGGATCATCATTTTTTTGTTGTTTGCAAGTGTACATTGCATTAACAATTTTGAAAATAATGATTTTTTTTTTTTTTTTTTTGATACAAGTACTACTGTTTAACACTTTAAGAACTGTTTGGAACCTGGCACAAATATCCCAAAGATATGGAGAAAATAATATCTTATTTAAACAATTAGTCATCCCTTCATATTTATGAGAGATTGATTCCTAAAGTCTTTTTTTTTTTTTTTTAATCATTTCACTCCAGGAAAGGAAATAACACCGCTAATATGCAAGGTGCTACTGAAAGTGAAAAGTAATGAGAAAACTTTAAAAAGAGACCTGTATAAAATTTTTTGCTCTAAATATTTGTGCCATTAGAAGAGGGGAAATTCTTATTGAGAATTTGTATACATATAATTAAGATTCACTACAAAACAAAAAAATTGCAAACTGAAAGTTTTGTCAAAATTTTTGTCATTAAGAAGACCTATGGAAGTATTGGTTATTAAATTATTTTAGAATCCCTCAAAATTGTTTAAAACCTTTTTCTTGTGTCAACAGGTAAGCATTAAATTAGTATGAGAGATTTTAACTTTTTTTTTTTTTTTTTACAGTAATATAAAAAAAAAAAAAAAAAATTTGCAAAAAGTAATTGTTGGATTTTAATGAAAATTTCAGAGCTTATACACAAATGAATAAAATTATTTTAGAAAATCTTTGTAAAGATTTTTATTATATCTGTTACCCCCACCCAAATTATTTGATTTTATGAAATTGAGAAATTAATTTTTTGTAGAGCTTAATTAGTTTGAGTGTATTATTTATAAGCACAAGATCTTGGAGAATTAAAGTAATTTTTTTAAAGACAGGATCTCCAGTTACCAAAAATCTGTTTTGAATCAAAAAAAAAAAAAAAAAAAAAAAAAAAAAATGAAATTGTAAAACTAAGACATTAATTTAATTAAAAAAGATTTTAATTGCTTTTATGAATAAGATAGACACTTATGGTCTTTAAAAGATTTTTATGAATAATGAATTTTTTTTTTTTTTTACAAAAAGAAGTTTTCATTTTTTAAATTTATTTGTAGCAGTTGATGGTTAAAGTAAAAAAAAAAGTTATATTTACATTTACTAATCAATAAACAGGAAAGTTTACAATTCAATGACACCCAAAGAATTTTGAATGTGTGAGTACTTGCCAATTTTTATAAATACGGACATCGATACACAACATCAGAAAAAAAAAAGATTGGTAACAAAGGTAAGTTTTAAAATTTATTGGTTAATTTTCTAACATTTCCTCAACAAGTATTTTTGTAAAGCCAAACCTAAAATTCAATAAAACATTAGGCTACTTGAAGTAATTTTTCATAAGTTTTTTTAAGATTACTTGGTTTGGTACTTATCGAGAGTTGTCAATACAATACCTCATTAAAAAAAAAAAAAAAAAAAAAATATGTACCTGTGTGTGGGGAGTGTCATACATCACAAGGGTGCGAACGTACGAGATGAGAAACGAACAATGCTCAAATAACGAGTGCTGGAGAGAGATTCAAGATGAAATGGCGGGAGGCTATAAATACCTACGCATCACTTCATTGACGTGGATTTATTTTAGTAACTAAAATTTAGTTTAATGTTCGAGGAAATCGAGAAATTCTTTTGTTATTTAGAACATTGGAAATTTTTTCTCAAATATTTTCGATCCGTAGTTGGTTGAATGAATATAAAGCTGCAAAACTTGTGGCTGATAGTAATTTTTTTTAATGAACGAGTTTAAAAAAACTAAAAACAGTTTCATTGATCCAGATCACAGGATATTGGCAGTGGGGTTGGTTACTTAGGAAAACGGTGAATTAACATTTATTTTGTAATAAAATAATTTTGCCTTGAGATATTTTTTTATGCCTAAAAACAGTGGAGTACAGAAAAAAAAGCAATGATTTGTATTTTTTTTTTTTTTTTATTGATAGGGACTAGTTTGTAACTGAATTTGAGAAATATCTACGAAACTTCAGAAAACAAATGCCAAATAATTATTGGTGGGAGAGGGAATAAATTTTGACAAACGAATTTTAAAACTCCGGATTTAGCAACCAACAAAAACTAACAGTGCAATACATACCTGTGGGAGGTAAATTTAACTTTATCGAGAAAATGACAAACTTTGAATTAAAATATTTTTCATTAGATCTAAAAAGTTAATAAGCTTGTCTTAATTTTAAAAGACAATAAATGCCATCATAGATGGAATTGGAATGTAAAAATAAAATAGAGATAAAACAAAAATTGAAAGATGTGAATAATAATCAATTTTTACAGTGGAATTTTAAAGAAAGAATTCCTTAAAAATTAATATTCATCAGTGATTATTTAAATAAGAATTATAGTTTCATTATCAAAAAACATTTAAAAATGTATTGCGTGCGTAACGACGTCGTCACGTTCATGAACAAAAAACAAGTGTAAGAAAAAAAAAATCTACCATCAACCTGCTTTCATTTATCTGGAAAAAAAGAACAGCAATGCATTCAAGCACTAACCTGCAAATGTGCATGTCCAGACTTATCCACATGACGACTAACATTTGCAAATCCGTCAGCTGATTCGAGTTGCATTAACAACACCAAAACATAAGTCCACCATTATGATGCAGGCAATGTTAGCTATTACCATTACGACATGTTAGACGTTCTATGATTGGTTCAATCAAATAAAACCAGCCAATCGCTGACGTATTTACTATTTTTGAAAGTCTATTCATGTCAACCAACAAAAGTTGTGGCAAAGTATGGTTATAAAACTAACATTGATTGGATAATATATCAGAAGTTGTACTGAATTCATATAGAAAAATAACAAATGGTTTGCCTTGATACACACTAAAGCGTGTAGTATTTTTGTAATTCTATTGGTTGTTTAATTCCTGCTTCGAAATTTAAAAATGATGTGCTTGGACATGTCAATAATGTTGCTTAGAAGCCTGTTTTTACATTTTTAGTGTTTTCGAGTCATTTGCGGAGCTAGGTTAGGGCAAATTAATTACTTAGTGTTTGGCTTTTACTTAACTTGCGATAATCAGCGGTATTATTTGTGAATTATCAGTAAAAAGACAAATAAAAATCGCAACTACTTTAAAAAAGAAAGAAGTGGAAACATTTTTTCTTAATTTATTTTCAAATTTAGCAGGTGCGAAAGATGATTTCTTTTTCGTGGGGAGTGATACTTTTTCATGTTTCATACGGATTTTGTCCTTGATGAATTTTAAATGACATAAAGGAAAAAGGTAAGTTTTTTATGTCCTTTTTGTTCTTACTATCGTAACTTACTATGAAAATAAAGAGTAACTAAAAAACTGTAACGTTTTTTTTTTCATCCAAATTTATTTCATGAAAAATTGTTAATTATAAATAAATTTTATAAATGCCAATTTTTTTTCCGATAAAGTAAACGATCTCGTATTTTTTCACTACCTAGATAATTTTTTTTACGTCATTTATTTGTATGTTGTTAAGGAATCAAATTTCAACCTGAAACAAATAGTGTTACGAAAAATAAAAAGAAAGGAATAAACATGCCTGCCTTGAAAATCAGCTTTCGAGTTCCTTATCTGCATTTGAACATCAGTTAGCCACCATTCCTTTATTAAGCTAAAAAAAGCAATATCTCTTTTCCAAATTTCAAAAAACAGCTTGTAAAAAAAAAAAAAACTCATTAAAACTATCTCTAACGATTATTTTCTTGTGCGTGTGTAAGTTAGTAAATTAATATCAACAAATAAAATCTGTACTTCCTGTTTGTTTATTTCATTAAAAATGTATAAACCTTACTTTGTTTATCCGATTGCCTAAATTCAGCAAAAGAAAAGCCATTCTCTTTATTTTTGACAGTTAATTTTTAGGATTCTTTTCCATCTTTTTTTTTTTTTTTTTTTAAATTCAAATCAAATACGTATGCAACACCTAATTTTCTTTAACGGTCATCACTTAAAAAGAAATTCACAACGTTTTTATTTTTTTTTGTATTTTTGTAAATTCAAAATTTCAGGTTTTTCTTTTTTCCTGTCTGAAAGGAAAAAAACTTAGATAAAATTTCTTTATATATCGATACAAAATATTTTTTTAAATTGAGTTTTTAGTCAAAACATTGAACACTTTTTTCTTGGTGATGGTTGAAGTTTGAAACTTAAACTTTTTTTTTTAGTTTCTCTTTTACAGCATTTCACAATTTATTTGATAAATAAATTAAAAAAAAATCAGTAAGATTTCACTCGTGATCGAAAATTATTTCGGATTTAGAATATTTTTTCGCGATGAGAATATTTTTTTAAAATATGTCTTGCTTGAATGAATGAATGAATGAATGGCGTTGATCAGCTAGAAGAGTGGGAGGGTTACTCAACTTATTCGTTTATTTAATCTTTTCCCTGGATCCACTAATCAATCTTTTCTGTTTCGATCAACTCTCTACCGTCAAACAATATATTTAAAATTTTTATTAACTTACTGCATTTTCTTCTAAGCTTTCCCCTAATTGGATTTCATTTCTTACATGCATAGTGTTTATTACACAATCTTTTACATTCACTGAATGATTCACATAGGTACCTCCACGAAATCGTTAAAAAATCAGCATACCGTGAGGAAAACATGCCCAGACGTAATGAAAACACTATTGTTGTTAAAATCTTTGTTATATTAAGACTAGGAAGGATCAAAGTATTTTTGGATATTTAATTAAATTTCTTAGTCCTTTTTAAAACATTCGGGAAAAATTTTTTTTTTTTGTGTCAGCGATTGTACTAACTTTTTTTAGCAAATTGTTTAGCCTATTTTCCGGCGACAAACATTAATTTGGAAATTCTTGCAAAATTCAAATAATTGCCGGATTTAAATGAAACTTTCGTGTCTTATTCCCAAATGAATGAAATTATTTAAAAGATTTTTTTAGAAAAAAAAATTTGTTATTGTTTGTATTATGTGTTTTTTAATGTGTAATTTGAGGACATTGGTGATTGTGACTCTCCACAAACCATTTATTACCTGTGAATTGTCATAATTTCTAGGGAAACTTCCCGCAACTTTCTCCAGTTTTGAATTCAGAATAATTCTTCTATGAGAATGATCAAGTCAAGACAAATGCAACATTTTTATAATTTTTCAACTTGATAATTCTTCAACTGGGCATGTCTCTTCAGGATCATTGTGGCCCTTAGTATTTTTTTCTCTCTTTCTGTCCTCAGTTCCATCTTCTATTCACACAAGTTCATCAGATAGGTGACTTGCTGTCTTCCCCTGTCTCTCCTGCCTCCAATATACCCTGTGACTGTTAAGTTTTCCAAGCCTTCCTTCCACATTTTAGCTGTATCTTTCTGATTGTAAGTGTTCTTTTTGTTGCTATTCTCTTTAAGATTTTCTCTTTGCTTCATTCATGGAATTATCAGCATCCTTCTGTAGAGCCACATATCTATTGCCTCCAGTTTTCTCTTCACTTCATCTCTGGTGATATTGTCCAGTATTCACTACCATAAAAGAGGATGAATATCACATAGTAATCCAGCACTCTTCTAACAAACTTTTTCTGTTTTTCAGTACTTTGCTTAGCTTTTGCAATGTATCTTTTGTTACTCCAATGTGTGTTTGGATTTCAGTGTTGCATTTTCCATCTTCTGTTAAAACAGTTCTCAGATATTTAAACTTCTGTGCATGCTTGTTGTTTATATCTTCAATTTGTCTTGCTGATGGCAGTACTTTCTGTCTTGTGGCAATTAATTTTTAACTAGTATTTAATTTCTTGCATCTTTTTTTAACTCCCAAATCATTATTCAACAAACCTTTGAGATTCTGAATTAAACTAGCTTATTTGTGTTTGGAGAATTGAAATGGGTAGGGATTTGGATAATGTTTGCCAGTTGACTCTTGTATCCTAATTGGTGAGTCAGCTGCCATAAAAATGTAAGCCCTAAAGAATAAGGGATGTGAACTGGAGTCTCATTGAAGGTTTATCCCTAATCTATGCCACTTACTAATTAATGTAAAAAAAAAAATAAGATGAAATAAATATTAATAAAAAAATTAATACAAATTGAGGATATTTTACCTAAGAAATTCAATACTCACAAAGTACTTAATATTTGTGGCAAGCTTGTGTCAAACTTATTTTCTTTTGTGTTATATTCATTCAGAATGTGGGTGATCATGGCTCTCCAGTTTTCTGTCCTGTGTAGCTCTAATCAATACTTATTTTACCATCACTCCCAGTTTCTGCTTTGCCATCTATTTACTCACTAGGTAGGTTATTTGCTGTTTTCCTCTGCTCCTCTGGTGGTTCATCAGACTACTGCTGATGTCCTCTAACTTGAAGGCTCATCATGATCATATGGCGGTTGATTCCATCGGGGGAACCCATTTACCTTGGTCTTTTACTCCAGTCTAAGAAGTCCTCTACTCAGCAATGCTGGGTTTTCACTGCCCTGCATATACTGCCAGTAGTTCAGTCCTGTGTATAGATTTGGCATGCACAGCTTGTTGAAATTAAATGTAATTACTGCCTTTTGGATGAAATTCTCACTGGAGTTGTGTGCATAGTTTGGTATTTTTGTTTTCCCAAAAGGATGTCAAGGTAAATGGATTATCAGCAATATCCTTTTAGTCCCCATTGATTAAGCTAAGTTTAGTAAATTAAATTAAAGTGCTAAAAAATTAGACAACAAAATGCTAGATGGCTTTTACTCCATTTTTTTTTTTTTTTTTTTTTTTTTGCCCGATCTGGCTTTTATAAAGGTAGGGGATAGTATGAGGTATTTACTGGAGTATTACAGGGAGCTGATCATTCTACCTGCATCTTTAGTGATGAATTGCATATAGGAGTTCCACTTGAGGTTGGGCGTGAGTTTGAGGCCCGATATCCTCTCAAGGTATGGGGCGTCCTTGAGGGGACATCTGTTCATTGTAATTGGTGGTTGTCGGGGACTGATTGGCAGTGATGGAATGTAACCAGTTTGATCTTGGAAGCATTGAATGTAACCAGCCTGTTTTTTCACCACTGAATTAGATTAGAAGTCAGCTGCCAATCTTTTATTTTCAAGAGTTTTAGAGGTGTGCTTGTATATTTTCATAGATATCCACAAATGATCAGAGTATATTCTTAGGTAGATCATTTATGTACATCAGAAAGAGGGTTGGCCTGAGAAGTGACCCCTAGGGGATCCCTGCATTGACCACCAGGTCTCCGGAGGCCATTAATAACTACCTTCAGGGATCTATCTATCAGGAAGGATTTCATAATGGAGAGAACCCTTCCTCTGATAACATAGCTGGAGAGCTTGTGTGACACACCTTTGTGCCACACACTATTGAAGGCCTTTCAGATATGAAATGCTATGGTCCTTGTGGTGTTTGTTATCAAGGACCTCACTAATTCTGTAATAGTAGCTAGGATCTCAGCAGCATATTGGGCTGATCAAAACTTATACTGCTTGTTGCACAAGAGGTTTTTCTGGGTGTTTGATGACCTTTTTGCCTAAAGCTTCAAAACCTTACTGAGGAGATTAATGGGTCTATACTGGGTGCAGGGAGGATCAGTCGTTCAAGAACATGGCATACATTTGCCACCTTCCACAGGCTTGGGAAAGATTTCCTCTTCAAGCAGCGGTTAAATAACATTGTAGGATCGGGGATAATTCTGGGTTGATATTAAGTACGACAACTGAGATTTTGTCTGGGCCGGTGGCTTTTTATGGGGTCAAGGCTTTTGAAAATCTAGAGACTTCTTTAACTGAAATGAATATATTACCGAAACTGTGTTCAGTGAGATGTAGGAAGTTGGAGAGGATGGCCTTTGTCATCTAAGGTTGAGTCTGGGGCAAAGATCAAGGTGAAACACTTTGCCTTGTCTGTCAAGGAGGATGTGACCTCAGGGTCACTTATAATAATGGGTACAGCCACTTTGCTTCTGTTCATGATTTGGTTGGTGATCTTCTAGAATTTGTCGGATTTCAATTTGTTTCTTTTCAAACTTGGCTTGGACAGCTCGTGCACAACTGCACTTTGTTTTTTCCAGAATTCTCTTGCAGCAATTGTTGGCAGTTCTGAAAGTAGTAAGGGCCAAACTACACTGCTCCTTGTGATAGATTTTGTAGTATTTGTTCCGTTGAGTTATGGCTGCAGCACATTTAGGGGTAAACCAGAACTGAATGTTTGGTTTTTGCTGTAATTTTTTTTTCTTTGGCTATAAAGCACTCCATTCCAGAAAGAATCCATTTAGAGACTAGGGTATAATATCTGAAAGATGTTTGGAGAGGAGCTTCTGTCCCAGTCTTCCTTTGCATAACGGAAAATAGTTCTATGGAACAATGAATCAGTAGATGTCATTGGGGTCAATGCAAACACTGGCTAGGGAATGGTCTGATATGTCAATGGAAGAGGGGGTAATGCTGTACATTTGTAAGGACAGGATGTTAGAAAATGGTTGAGGATGTTTGCCTGCTGTCCTGTCACATCCAGGACTCTGGTGGGTTCATCAATGATCTGGTTTAGTTCATAGGCAATGGAGAAGTCTCTGCAACATCTGCATTTCTTATTGGTTTTGTTAGACTGAACTAACCACTCTTTGTGGTGAATATTGAAGTCATTGCATATGAGAAAGCTGCCTGAAGGAAATTTTGTGAGGATATTGTTGATCATCCCTGATACATTTTTTTGTAGGTAAGCTTGTTAATCTACCCCTTAATCCAGTCTTTCTCAACTTTTTTTTTAACTCCAGAGCACACTTGTAGAATAACTAAAACTCTGGGGCACCTTTTTAAATTTTAATAAGGAAAAATTAGTCATGAAATTTGAAGAAAAAAAAAAAAATGAATCTCCTGAAATAAGCATTTATTTTTAAGATGTTACATTGTATATTTATGTTTGCTTGTGTGAAACTTGTGCTTCATATGCTTTGATAAGTTTTTCTATGTTAAGTCTTACATGTGATAAAAAAACTCTCATTTCCTCATCAATTCATTTAATATTTGATCTCTTTTTGCATTTAATGTTGGTAAGTCCAGGAAATCCTAATGTACAGAGGAATGGTGTGGAAAATTGCAATAAAATATTCAATGCTTTACGAGTTATTGAAAGATATTCTTCTTTAAACTGATTTTTTAAATATTAAAGAATTTAGCATCCAGTTTAAAATATCAAAGACTTTAGTTAGATATGGAAGCAATGTGTTTGGTGTCTATCTTTTAAAAAATTTTTTTTTTTTTTTTTTTTTTTTTTAAATATAAAAATAATTCAAAAATTATTCTTCTGTTAACTTGGGATACACCTGGCTACTTTTCAGGGTACATTTGTGCACCCAGGCATACCAGTTGAGAAAAGCTGCTTTAATCAAAAGAAAGGAGTGGGTAATATTATGTTATGCTAAGCCTTCAAGTGTGTGTGTGGTTGCTGCTAGCTAGGCTTGAAGATTAGCGTTAAATTTTATTTATTCATTTATTTTATTTTATTTTTTTTTTTTTTTTAACTTAAGCTTTGGACACCTGTCATTGGTACAAAACGTTCAACTATCTCAACCAACAAGCAAACCCTACTGTAGATATTGAAAATGCTTAACATATCCTAGTAAAACAAAAAATGTGTGTTCATGCAGCAAGGCTACTTTATGAGGATAGGAAGATTATGTTGCACCAATAGAGAAAGTTTGCTTGCCTTCAAAATCAGTATTCAAAATTATTTTTTCCCCTAAATTTAAGCAACAACACTGTTAGAAATAATTCTATCTTGGCCACTCTGACAAATCTTTCTTCATTTTATGTTAACTTTTTTTAAGCTATTTGTTTAAAAAAATAATAATACTGAATACGTTCAAAACAAAAATGTAAAGACATTTCTTTTTAAACTGATTAAGTTCACTTATAGTTGTATATTCAATGACAGATTTTATTGTCCAAGTTAACAGCATTTATTGTAAGTTTACTTGCAAGACAAGGCAATTAGTATCCATAGTAACAATCTGTGTTACAGGAAAAGGGCAGTTCCAATGGACATGAGGATAGGTGGCTATTTTTAATTTTTGTAGCATTAATAACTAAAACCTGTTGTACATGTCTGTTCATAGAGATGGTAAATCTACCTTGTTTGACTAGCCCTAAAATGCAGAAACACTTTATAGAAAAATGAATAAAAGCAAGATCTGGGCAATACTAAAATTCTATTATGCAATGATGCTTGTTTTTATCATGGCATGTTGTCTATTTTACCTTTGTGCTTTCATGGATGCCAGACGTATTCAAGGAACATTGACCAGAATCTATTACATTGTTCTCATTGTATAATGTTAGATAGAACTTTCATTGTATATTTTTCTGCTTTTAGTCATACTTGGAATTCTTAGGGATTTCAGGTTAGTTAACTGTCACCATTTTTCAGGAGAGACTGAAATAAATAGTTTGGTTCAACTTACTCCAAATAAGAAATACTTGAAGAAAGCCCTGAGTGTATAGACCCCCTTCCTCAAAAAACTCAACCAAGATGAGAATAAAAGTTCATAAGAATCTTTGTATAATGGTATTAGACATAATTAACAATGAGGTATAGTTTGTCAGTTTTTGTGATGAATTATTTTTGTATGCCTTTCCATTCAAATGAGTATGTTCATTTTGATCATTGTACCTTCTATCTATGGTACAATATTTTTTTTTTTTAACTCTTCACTCAATACAAGGCTTAAGAGCCAGTCAAGGTAGAGGATTATTGATGAATGATGTGTGTAGTATGAATGAAAGAGAAAGTAGTAAGTGGAGATTATTAGGATATGGTTGAAAGATGATGAAACCTTGACCTTGACTAGGTCAAGATGGAAATATTCAGGGTAGCACCCATGTGAGAACCTGTTACCCAAAGTAGCAATTCTTGGGAAGGTAGGGATTTGTCAAGTGGAAATTTCTTCTTACATTTGGAACATATAGGAAATGAGGGTGGTTTGACTCCATGAAAGTTGCATGGCATGTTCTAGCTGTAAAGGTTCGAAGTGATGGAACTCATCTGAACATTTACCATAGAAATAGTGATAGAATAATGACTGGCATATAGTGTTGCATCTTTGAGAAAGAGGTTGTAAAATAGAAAATGCATTCCACCAAGTCTGGGTAAAAGATTTTGGATTCTATTAATACTGGAAAGTGAGAATTGAGCAGCTTCCTTCCAGATATGGCAGGAGTAGTCAGAAACTTCCTGGAGCAATACAATAAGCAAACTATTTTTCCATCTTTTGCAATGGATTGTATATATAAGTTTTATTTGAGGTCTAGAGTGAACTTGAGAGCTGAGAGACTTTCAAAGCATGATGCTTGCATTGAGAGTGAAACCTTTCATTATGACTGAAAAAAAAAAAACTTTTTTTTTCTTCTTTTTTTCTTCTTTTCTTTTTTCTTTTCTTTTTTCTTTTTTTCTTTTCTTTTTTTTTCTTTTCTTTTTTCTTTTTTTCTTTTCTCTTTTCTTTTTTCTTTTTTTTCTCTTCTTTTTTTTTTCTTTTTTCTTTTTTTTTTTTTTTTTTCTTTTCTTTTTTCTCTTTTTTTTTTCTTTTTCTTTTTTTTTTTTTTTTTTTTTTTTTTTTTTTTTTTCTTTTTTCTCTTTTTTCTCTTTTTTTTTCTTTTTTTTTTTTTTTCTTTTTTTTTTTTTTTTTTCTTTTTTTCTCTTTCTTTTTTTTTTTTTCTTTTTTCTCTTTTCTTTTTTTTCTCTTTTTTTTTTTTCTCTTTTCTTTTTTTCTCTTTTCTTTCTTTTCTTTCTCTTTTCTTTCTCTTTTTTTTTTGTCTCTTTTCTTTTTCTTTTTTGTCTCTTTTCTTTTCTTTTTTTCTTTTTCTTTTCTTTTTTTTTTTTCTTTTCTTTTTTTTTTTTTTTTTTTTTCTTTTTTTTTTTTTTTTTTTTTTTTTTTTCTCCTTTCTTTTTTCTTTTTTTTCTTTTTTTTCTTCTTTTTTAAACACTTGATGTCTTTTCTGGAGATGTTATTTTTCTCATTGTGTTGGTATTTTCCTTATTGCATTAAGCTGATTTATACTGAAAGTCTGACTCTTGGGTAATAAGACCATGGAGAGTAAAGTACTTAAAATCTTAATGATAAAATCAAGATACAGATTATTTCAGTTTATTTTAAAAAAATTTTTTAGTTGTTTTTAGTTTGAATATTTTATGGTGATTTTTAAGGATATCTTAGATGTGGCACAAGGCTGGAAGTATGGGACACCCAGTGAGGATCGAACTTGGTACTCAGCCATAATTCTCTAGTGAAACAAGCTTACTAACCATTACACTGTGTTGAAGTGTCCAAGTTTGAATATTTTATGTTCTCTTTATTTAATATTCATCAGGATGATAAAAGAAGTCAGGACAATGCTCCAGTTCTAAAGTCCTTGGTTTCAATGGCTCCTGTGCTTGACTCTGATTTTAAACTGGTTTATCAGCCTCCTTGTTCTGATTATCATCTGTTCTCCAACATGAAAAAAACACTTGGCTGGGAACCAGTATTGCAGTGATGATGGCATCATATCTGCTGTTGATAACTTTTTTTGACCAACAAGATGAATAGTCTTTGAACAGTTGGATGTCAATTTACCTGTAAAGAGACAATGCAGAAAAGTTGAAAGTAATGCATGCAAAGATGTCACAGTTCTAGCATCACTCCTTCATAGTTAACCTATGAACTTTTCAGCCTACCCTCATATATATACCTTTTCACATACAGGTCAATTGTGAATCAGTTTCTAACTTTCCTTCAAGTTAGATATTTAACAAAATATGCATGAAGCATTTCTCTCTTTACAAGATTCAACACAATACCTAACGGGCCAGTTAGAAGCCATTACATTCAGATATGTGTAAGGGCAAATATTGAAATAAGACAGTAACAGATTACTGACATTCATTTTTAGATATATAGAAACATGCAAAACTAGGTACTCCAGTTAGTATAATTTTAAAGGAAAATAAAGACCCATTTTTGCACCATTTGTTATGAAAGTTTTAGGTTTAGGAACATACCTTCTGATAGGAAGGAATTTACCTCTCATATTTTTCATGGACTATGCTTCAACTAATTCTACCAAATCCTTTTATAATCGGACTCACCTTTTCAAGTTTTTCTATGCTGCCTTTTCAACTACTCAGTAGAAGTAATGTTTCAGTTTTTTAGAGATTCTAAAATTAAATATTTTCACCTTTGGAAATGCTTTGATGAGTTTTCTAACTTTGCTGCTTTTATCACTGTTTTCTTTTGCCAATACATTCTTTGGTCATTAAACAAAACTGCACTGGCTTTGAATAAAGTAATTTTAGACAGTATTTCAGCTTCACATTCTATAGAAACTCTTCTTTCATAGATTATAACCAATGAGGTTACTTAGTTTGTCATGTTCCAAACTATATTGTTGGCCACCTAGTAATGGTATTAATACTAAATTGTTTTGATATTATAGGTTAGGAGTTTGTCATGTCTAAAGTTATTTCTGTATTCTGAAATTCCAGTTTAATTAAACAAATTATGACAAGCAATGAAAAGTGGATACTTTAAAACAACATGAAATGCAAGAAATTGTTGGGTAAGTGAAATTAACCACTGTTAGCTATACCAAAGGCTCATCCCCATCCAAAAAAAAGGTAAGGCGGTGTATTTAGTAAGATTGAAAATGTCTTTTATTACAAGCACCTGGAGATTCAAATAGCATATTTGAACAAATACTGTTCCTATTTAGACTGGTTGTAGGTAGCAATTAATGAAAATAATTTGTTTGAAATTAGTGAAGAGAAAAGGCTAAATCATTCATCAGGATAATTGTTAACTTGTTTCTTTGGTGATCAGGCAAGAGTTGTTGCAGCTTTGGGTGGGGGGATTGTTTGCTTGTTTTATTCAACAGATATTACAACTTAGTATTACCATTTTATCTATTCACTGATTAGGAAAATATTTCAGTTTTTTTGGAAGACTAGAGCAGCTTTTTACTGAGAAAGAGAAAAGTTCTGGAAGGATAGAATTTATAATTATGAAGTTATCTGAAAGATAGCAGCAAAAAATATTGGAACATAAGTGTTTTTTCAGTAAAGTTGATGCTGAAATTTTTAAATTAATAAGCCAAAAACTTTCAGTCAACCAATAATTTCTCTGTAGGCAAACAGGCAGCATCTTTTGTTGCTATATTGAGCTATGTAAAAGTATAGTCTTGTTTTCAAATAAACCATTACTTGAATAATTGAATTTGAAGAGACAGCAGTCCACAGAATAATTACTAAATACATACATATTAGTAAGTTGAGTGCCATGCCGTCTTACACGTCTTTTCAGATAGATGTACCACTTTCTCTCATATGAGAATGGACCTAAAATAAAATATGACCTCTGTCCTATAATAGTTACATCTTTGTATATGAAATGTATTGGGTTGGCCAAAATATTTGTTCAGTTTAAGTAAATTTTCTACTTAATAAGTGAACAAACTTTTTGGCCAACTCACTATATGCAAATGTCACAACTATTATGGGATGGAGATCTTAAAAACTGTTATATTACATGACCATCATACAGGATATGCCAAAGCCACAAACAGGCTGCAAAATATCAATCTTTTCAGTGAATTTTTTTTTTTTTTTAAATTAATAAGTAATAAATTTTTACTGGTTGACTGAACTGGTTCAGTTGTGGCTAAAGATGTAAATGTCTACAGCTTAATAATTTGAAACATTTTTGTTTTGTTTTAGACAATAGCTATCTTCATCTCCTTCAATCAGTTTAATCACAAATGGCCATTTTTTTTTTTTTTTTTTCCCTGAATGAATTTGCTTAATCAAATTAGATAAATGGAATTTATAATTTGATGTAGAAAAATTTAAAATCAGCAGAAATATTATTCCAAAGTTTTTAAAATTTTTCTTGTTTAGCTGTTCCTTACTTGGCTATCCTCAGGTGTACAATTCTGCATGGAATCTTTTCTTTTCCAAGTGGGTGTCTACCAACATAAAAAAGACAAAAAGAATGAGGTCAATAGTCTTGAACAATTGTTGGAATGAGAATAACTCTTGAAAAAGACAGACAATCTTTTATAAGAATATCATCATATTTTTAAACACTTTGTAACTTTTGAAATACCTTCAGTGTGTCATTTTCATTTAAAGAATATAAAATTTAATTTCTGTGATCTTCAGTACAAAGGTTTATACATTCTACCAGTAAAAGCTAACAAAGCCTATTTCTTATTCAAAATAACTGTTGAGTTGGGATCATTTAGGGATTATTTTATTGAGTACCGAACATTTGGCCTTTAATCAACACCTTGCTTTATGAAGCTCTCTATCTTAAATAGACAAGTTGTTACTTGTATACCAGGATACATATTGGAATGACCAGGATATCTGAGGTCAGGCAAGTTTGTTGGATTAATGGTTTGTCAATTGAGTCAGCCAGGTAGTTAATACTTTATTCGATCATATTAGAGAACTGTGTTGGTTCAGTGTTTGTTTCCTCCACATGTTTGGTAGGATGTTTGTCTGAATCTTGCTAAGAGTTGCTTTACTTGCCTTACAAATAATTAAAGTTAAGTGAGTTTGAGTCCATAATACCTTCTTTTTAGGTAAGTGTCTTTGTTATGATAAAGAGTGACATCAATTCTAAGATGTTTATGAAGCAGAGGTGAAAAGATAAATCCTATGAATGAGCAGATTACTCTATTAACTGGAAAAATATATTTAAACATTCTAGTGATTACCTTTTAATAATACATCAATTTCTTTTTCTTGCATTCTCTTATTTTTGCAGATTCTCTCTCTCTCTATCTAATATATATATATATATATATATATATATGTGTGTGAAAGTGAACATTGAAGTCAACACTTAGAGGCGACAGGCTTTCATGCTAGATGCAATCGTCAGGCCTGATGATTGCGTCTAGCATGAAACAGCCTGTTGCCTCTAAGTGTTGACTTCAATGTTCATTTTTGTATTTACACATGCTCTATCTATGATATTGAGCACTTTATCTCATAAATATAGCACACCTTAAGAGTGTGTATATATATATATATATATATATATATATATATATATATATATATATATATATATTTGTCACTTAGCTGATTGATTTTATATTCAGCACACTGACTCCAGACTTTTGTAGACAAACCTTTTTAGTAAATGTTCAGTTCTCTCATCAGGTTTCAGCAAATGACTGCCAATGTTCTTTTTTTTTTTTCTTCTTTTTTTGTTTTTCTCTTTTTTCCTTTCTTTTCTTTTTTCCTTTCTTTTCTTTTTTTCCTTTCTTTTCTTTTTTTTTTTTTTTTCTTTTTTTTCCTTTCTTTTCTTTTTTTCCTTTCTTTTCTTTTTTTCCTTTCTTTTCTTTTTTTCCTTTCTTTTCTTTTTTTCCTTTCTTTTCTTTTTTTCCTTTCTTTTCTTTTTTTCCTTTCTTTCCTTTCTTTTCTTTTTTTCCTTTCTTTCCTTTTTCTTTTCTTTTTTTCCTTTCTTTCCTTTCTTTTCTTTTTTTCCTTTCTTTTCTTTTCTTTTTTTCCTTTCTTTCTTTCTTAATGTTATACAGTCAGCTTCAGGGTGGTACACATAATGTAGGCTGGCCAGTACCCTGATGTAAAAACATAATGAAGAACCATCGTATGCCTGTCAATGTACCTCTTACTTCTTTTGAAGCCCTAGCTATGCCCCATGGGAAATAGACAAGAGTCTGCTTTTGAAGGTATAAAAAAAACTTTAAGAAATCTCATTTGATCCATCTTTGTAATCTACAAGAAAGATTTGATCAAGCCTTCCAAATACTTCACTAAAAATCCTGTCCTCTACACTAAATCTGGCTTCATATGTAAATTAGCAGCTGGACTGCCATGTAAGGCATAAATATAAGAAATGTACTGAAAATATTGTTGAGTCCTCATATGTTGAATTGAGAGAGTCTATTTCTTTATATTTCTTATTACTATAAATGTTATTTTTTAGTGGGTACATATATTTGAGCTACTATCCCTGTTTATTTTATTAAACATTGAAATTAATAACAGGAGTAAATTGTCCTATTAGAGAATAATTGTGCATCTCTTTTTTTTCTATCAGGGAAACCAATTTTTGAGCCAATGCATGCCTCTACCAGTTTGGCTATGGAACCAACCTGATAGCACAAAGTTTAAATCACCTATTGATGGAGGAACATTTCAAATTGAAATTTCTGTGAATCTGTCTGTTAGCTTCAGAAAAGTACCTAGAACATAACAGTGAATTTAAAAATTGTAAAAACATTCAAAATGTTAGATTAAAACAATGCTAGATTAGTTTTCAGTTTTTGAGGGTTTTTTTTAACTTATACACAATTTTTCTGCTTTAAAACATTTGTCCATGGATTAAAATGAGATGTGTACACCAAAAGTATACACAACCTATAAAAAGAAAATTTAAAAATGCACCAGACAAGTATCCATTTACATTATTCAGACTATTGTCCTCATCTTTATCACCATATTTATTACGTTTTGGCCTTTGTATGCTCCAGCCTTCTTTAGGTGGTTGGAATGTCGAACTGAACCCTTTATTTCGCTCACTGGGGTAGACTGTTCTAGTTCCATGTGCCATGTCTAATGGATGTCAGTTATCAGTTATCTCCTGTTAATTCCACTCTCCGAGTTCTCCACTGCCTTAATCAGGTATTGAACTCACACTCTTTGGGTCCTGTCACTGGATCTAACACCTTTATTCACTGTGCCTGGTTAAGGTGGTGGAGAACTTGGAGAGGGAATTAAGCAGGAGATAACTGATATCCATTAGACATGGCACGTGGAACTAGAACAGTCTACCCCGGTGAGTGAAATAAAGGGTTCAGTTTGACATTCCAACCAGCTGAAGAAGGCCAGAGCGTACAACAGCTGAAACGTTGTAATAAATATGGCAACAAAGTCTCAGAAATATGGACAGATACAAGTATCCATAATTTGTCATATTAGTAGCCTTAAAAGTTACAGACATAGCTTAGAAACAGGTAAAATTGCAGTTTTGGTTGTTTCCAATGATTTCATAAAATTGGTACTGCCATATGTAAGAAATTAAAGAAAGATTTGTTCTGAAGTGTAATTTAGTTTTGGCACAGCCAAAAACAATTATTTGTTCTTGCCTTATCTAAAATGTCCAAATATTTTAGGTTTAGTCCAAAAATTAAGTTATTTTGAGTTAGTTTGTGAGGTTCTGAAAAGAATGCAATATAAAACTGCTTATAATCAGGTTATTTCATTAAGGGATTAAAAACTGGGGATATTTGCTCAGTTTGATTTAATCTGGTACAAAGCTAACAGCATTTATATTGAAATCACTATATAAACAATGGTTCACAAGTTTAACTTGCTTTCATTTTGACATATTATCATAGATATTATTTGTATTGTCTGATAGGAGTCCAAAACATTTAGTGTTATAGTCTTGATATTGACCAAATGTTGCACTGGGCAAAATGGGAAATAAGGTTGTGTTGCTTCAATTTATAAGAATTTGAAAGCTTGGGTTTAAATGACAATCACCATTTCAAGTGGAAAATATGCAAATACCTTGGATTCCATGCAAACTCAAGTTTTATAGTTCTTTTGTTTCAGCTTAGTGAGGCCCCAGTAACGAGATACTCAATGACTAAAACTTACTAAAGTAGTCAGTGATTGATTGTTTTTTTTCTTCCTTTCTTAATTCACCCCAAGCAAAACGATAATGCCACTGAGAGTGAAAGAGAATCTGACTTTAGAAAGAATCAGAAACCCAATCCTAAAGAGCAAACTACTACTGTTCAAAAGATTGGGGAGGAATGTGAACTGGAGGATAGGTTTCAGTCATTTTTGTCCGTCCAGCCTTCTTCAGGTATATATTGATCTGGGTAACCTAGAGGAAACTTTGAACTGAGCCCTTTATCTAATCTGGGTAGATTGTTCTTGTTCTAATGTCCATGTCTAAGGATATCTCATCTTGTTCTTTATAGTCTGGTTTTAACTGAGTCTCTAATACCTAATCCAGGGATTGAACAATTATTATGCCACCAAATTCATGAAGCAAAGACTTAATCCTTTTGTCTCTTAGTACAATCCTGATCCTATAACTTGGAACATTAAGGTTTAAATATCTTAGGTGATTAAAGCATTGGTTTGTACATTTGATGGTAAGGTAATTGAGTTTAATCACTATCAGGTAGTACGCACTCAGAATAGTGAGCAATAACTGAGCTGTATTTAAAAACAAAAAGCACAAGAGGGAATATCTCTAGCCAATCTACCCTGTAAATTAAATAAAGAGTTCAGTTCAAAATTCCTTTAGTTACCTGGATTGACACACCTGAAAAAGGCTGCAGTGCAGTGGCTGAAACATAACACGGATCATGACGTTAGTTCAAATGTAAATAATATAAATTATAACACTCCTTGCTAACCATTGTTCCATGATAGATACCTTGGTTGTGTGTGGGGTTTTTGCTTTTTTTTCTCTCTCTCTCTCCGCCCGTTTCTTCTCTCTCCTTTTTTTTTCTCTCTCTCTCACTCTCCATTTTCTTCTCTCTCCCTTTTTTCTCTCTCTCTCTCCCCCCTCTCTCTCCCCCCCTCTCTCTCCCCCTCTCTCCCCCCCTCTCTCCCCCCTCTCTCTCTCCCCTCTCTCTCCCCCTCTCTCTCCCCTCCCCCCTCTCTCCCCCCTCTCTCTCTCCCCCTCTCTTTCTCTCCCCCTCTCTCTTTCTCCCCCTCTCTCTTTCTCTCCCCTCTCTCTTTCTCTCCCCTCTCTCTTTCTCTCCCCCTCTCTCTTCTCCCCCCTCTCTTTCTCCCCCCTCTCTCCCTCTCTCTCTCCTCTCTCTCTCTCCCTCTCCTCCCCTCCCTCCTCTCTCTCTCTCTCCTCCCTCCCTCTCTCTCCCTCCCTCCCTCTCTCTTCTCTCTCCTCCCTCCTCTCTCTCTTTCTCTCTCTCCCTCCCTCTCTCTTTCTCCCTCCCTCTTTTCTCCCCCCTCTCCATTCTGTTTTCTTCTTTTTCTTAGGCAATTCAAGTTAAACCTATCTTAAATCACTATAAAGTTACCCTTTAAAATGTCTTCCCCACTGAGGTTAATAACTATTTACTGGAGATTGCCTTCTGTTTGTTTTGTTCTCATAGTAAATGCAACTTCTGACTTTACTCTCTTTAAGCCACTGAACAGTTGTGATGAAATATACAGAAAGACCTGTGACTGTTATTTATTGAAATGTAGCCATGATAATAGTTATTGAAACTTGTATTCAGTGATAATTTATTAGGTCAGAACAAAGATCTGTAGCATTTTTTAATTGAATTTTAAAGACTGTATTTAGATTTATTCAACCACATTTTATTTTATCTTTTGCCATCTCTGAGGTAACTTCATGATTCCGTCCTCTCAGAACTTGGCATCTTTCTGGGTAATTGGTGTAGCATACCTGCAGATGATAATGGGTATATCCCCATTCATATATTTACAGTAGTAAATACTGTATGTTAGTCTGAAGTTGGAGATTCATTGTGGAATTCACTTCTACGTGCCGCTGGCGAATCTTATATGTGTCGTTCTTGTCCTAAGTATTATCGTTTATTACCAACCTTCATATGATTATTCTATTCAGTAACCTTCCCTAGGCTACAACAGTAATAAACACATCTAAGTAGTTTTTACAGTCTTCTGCAGAATTTAAGTTTTTCTCATTCAGAGTATTTTGCCAAGCTCAAAAGTAGTAATTCAAAGATGCAAAGTCAGGTGTAGTATGACATCCTAATCAAGCTGTGCCAATTCCTGTGGTGTTCTTTTACAAAATGGCACACTCAGTGCATTAGTCACTTATCATAATTTTGATTTAAAAAAAAAAAATACTACTTTAATTAAAAGAGGAAGCAATTTACTAGAAAAGAAAGTATGGAAGGTGCAATGATTGCTGAATTAGAACAGTTCACCTTCTTGGCAGAGCTTGTGTTATCTCAACATGGGATACTTCAAAACAAAAATGATAAACACAGAAACAAAAGTGTAGGAAAACGGAATGAGTTTTGATAAGCTGTTTGTCCAGATACATCTGACAAAAACAAAAATTTAAACTTTGCATTCTCACATCTTCAGTGTTTCCCCTCAGTACATAGTTCTAACAAATAATCATGCTTATATCTCCCGCTACACATATATAATTGAAAACATTACTTAAGTCCAAATAAATATATATATATATATATATATATATATATATATATATATATGTGATTGACTCTCATTAATACATTCCTGGTCAAAATCTTAAGACCAGATACAAAAGGGTTAAAGAAATATAAATAAAAAAATTTCACTTGTTGATTAAACTACATTTTCTAATTAAATGGAATGTTTTGCAAATATATTTTGATTAAAGTAACAGTATTTTATATATTTTTAACTCTTTTGTACCTGGTCTTAATATTTTGACAAGGAGTCTATTTTTCTCTTGCTTTAAACCTACAAAGCTATTTCCATCTTTTGACATTTGAATGGCAAAGTGGAAAATTTGTGTAACACGTTTTGTTCTCTAGAAGGACTTCATTGGACTAAAGTAATGTTTTTAGTGGTGGAATTTATTTTTATATATATATATAAAAGCACCAGTTAGAACTATGTACTGAGGAGAAATTCTGAAGATGTGGGAATGCTGAAATTTAATTTTTTTTTTTTTCTATTTTGTCAGATGTCTCGGAGCAAAGAACTTAAAAACTCTTGCTGTTACTCAAGTCCTTTCAAAAATGCCCTTCTCACAGCCTTTGCCTAGCACCGTATTCCACATCTCATGGTGTGTAGGGGAATACATGCTGATCATTATCTCTTGGTACATATAATGTATCTTTTATCTCTTATAGTACCCACATGTTTCAGCACACTTTCATCTGTCTCATCAGTATACTCACTCTTCTTTCTTTTTTTCATGCCCACTCTCCTTCTGTCTTTGTCATACTTATTTTCTCTCTTCCCCCTGTTCTTTTTATCATGTTTTTGCCTTCCCCCATGACTACTGAAAATGTTTTTGTTTATTTCATGCAGCATTTATATATTTCTATTTAAATCTATATGTGGTGTTACTTTTCTTGCCTTTGATATTATAGCAAACTAAGTTGCTCTAGTAGAGAGTCCCACTCTTGGCTTCTAGGTCAGCTTTTTCAGATTGATTGATCTATAAAAACACTCATAAAACTTTAGGCAGTAGTACTCTAGAGTGATTAAACTCTGTCTTCCCAGCTGGACAATCCGGTTAGCCATTGAGACTCTGGAATCTCTTTGTCTTGATCATAAGAAAAGAACTTGCGTAATCAGGACTGAACTGTCAATCTTCATTTGCAAATTAGATATCAAATAGCAACAACAGAATAACATTTTTAATACAAAAAAATAATAAAAATGCACGTGTTACTACTTAATGTCACCTTTCAAGTTTACTGTTCAATGTTTTAATAATACCATATTACAAAAATAAAATCACTTAGGCCAACACATATTGGAAAAAATTTATGGTCATGTTGCAGTAAAAACAGAGGTTCTTATTTGATTACAATGATTAAGTGGCATCAAGCCTGGTTAGTACTTACATGGGATGACGCTTGAGAACACTGGATACTGTAAGTAACCACCTACAATCTGAAATGTGTTTTGGCTTTAAATAATCCACAATAGGTTGATAGGCCATAAAAAAAATCAATTCTATATGTGTGGAGTCAGGGAGATATATGAGAGAGAACAACTGTACTATATTAAATGGTGCACAACAGCCAAAATAGCTTATTGCCTTTGGTAAATAAAATTTTGCTCACTGTCCAAAGTCAACAGAATTACTATTGAATAAATATCATGCTAGTTATTTAAAACTTTGCTGTTCTATGTAATTTTACAGTTTTTAATATTCTTATGTGTAGATAGTTTAATGGTTATTGCCAAACCAATTTCAAATTCCTGTTGTTTCTGTTTTATTTACTTTATGCTAATGCCCTTGAAAAAGGCATGAATCATCTTCCTTTGGCTATAGCCAGTCTAGGAGAAGGAAAACTCTGAATTCAAGCCAGAGGAAAGTTTTTTGGAGACTTTGTGGCATACTGAGTACCATTTCTGCTATCAGTTCTTCCTAAAAGTGTTGCTGGTTCTATGTGAGCAATTATCACTATAATCAAATCATTTGTGTAGGTAGTTTAGTGGTTCAATCTCTAAACTGGATATTGGTCAATCTGAGAAAAAAAACCCAAAAAAAACTGGATATTGGTCAATCTGAGAAAAAAAAACCAAAAAAAACTGGATATTGGTCCATCTGAGAGGAAAAAAAAAAAAAACTGGGTATTGGTCCATCTGAGGGGGGGGGGAAACCACCAAAAAACTGGATATTGGTCCATCTGAGGGGAAAAAAAACCACCAAAAAACTGGATATTGGTCCATCTGAGGGGAAAAAAAACACCAAAAAACTGGATATTGGTCCATCTGAGGGACCCCCCCTCCAAAAAAAAAAACTGGATATTGGTCCATCTGAGTGAGGAAAAAAAAACAAAACAATAGCTCAGTATTACTTATAATACTCAGTTATTGCTTTTTTTTTTTTTTTCCTTTTTCTTCAAAGACCTATGTGGAGATTAACTGCACTCAGTCTGCCAAGTTGGCCATTAGATAATGCTGTTTCAGGACTATAAAAGGCTGGATATAATTTTCTTTTCACTTTAGAATTTGTTCAGTCTTCCCTTCTAGGGAGAATTACTTACCCAATCATGTGGCACATCTATCACACACACACACCAGCTAACCCTATAAATATTTTTTATTACTCTTTTCAGTTGTGTACACACTATTTTCTCTCTTTTGTTAATCTTTTAGCAATTATATAAAAATACATGAAAATATCTCTATGTTGAAATTTATTCCTTTTCACTTCTACAAATGATAACCTATCATTTACATTTGAAAACTTCTTCTTTTTTTTTTTTTTTTTTTTTTTAAATATTTCTTGTAAGTAGCATTGTGTGATGGGAGGATTTATCAGATCACTATTTTTAATAGGTCACCTCATTTAATACAGATATAATTATTTTTACATGTCAAGGAAACAATCTGGTGCTCCCATTTCTGTTGAATTTTCTGATTTCTTTATTCAGTTTCTATTGAAGGATAAGTCACAATCTTCAAAACCTAGTTCTTATGTTTAGGAACATTTAATTAATCACAAGCAACTCTCTCATTCATGGGAAGCTCTTTACTAGAACAAAATCTCTCATAAATCAGTTTAAAAGTCAATTGATTATTTTGTTGCCATGCTGACTAGCTAAGTATTTTGTTGTCATAGTGGCCAGCTGATTGTGATTTTTAGCTTCAATGGCAATTTAGTTGTGTAATGGTTTATTGCTCTGCAGACTTGTTTAATAGGATACTTGTGGCTTGTAGTCCAATTACATAAGCCATGACCATCTGTCTAGCAGTGCATTATTATTCACAAGGAAAATGGAATCTGCAAAAGATTCAAGTTCTGAAGTTGATTGTATTTACTTTGCACTAATATGTGTGGAAGGCATGAAACCATTTCTGCTTGTACTTTATCTTGTTACCATATATCTTGGCAAAATGTTCTGTCTCTGGCATTCTGTGGTATTTGGAAAAGAGCAGGAGAGTGAACTCTTGTGCAAACCAGGCTACCAAAACTTCCTTACCTGCCCATGAAGGAGCAGGAAAAATGGTTATACTTGTCTGAAAAATGAATTGTATAAGCATGACAAATCAGACTATCAGGTGTTGATTTGGCTCTGCTGGTCACAGTATTTTTCTGTTTTCACCATTAAATGTTATTAAATGCTGGCGAGGCAAGCAGGCTGTTGCATCAGTTTTATTGTCATTGCAGGTTTTGAATTCAGTTGTGCTTTTCCACAAACTGGTTGCAACCAAAGCTAGAGCCCAATTTCCCCTACTATTTAACCTGTAGCTGGAGAGATAGTCCTATTTTTTAACAAAGGTTTCTATGTGAAACTGAA
Source organism: Acanthosepion pharaonis (assembly GCA_903632075.3). NCBI lineage: Eukaryota > Metazoa > Mollusca > Cephalopoda > Sepiida > Sepiidae > Acanthosepion > Acanthosepion pharaonis. The sequence continues at coordinate 160,510 of CAHIKZ030005192.1, read as the reverse complement.
TGCAATGTTCTCACCCAGGATTTGAAAATCGGCACTCTAATCTCATGTTCTGTGCTGATAATTGTTATGCACAGATATATTTTAATATCACTCTGAATCCTGTGTTGTGACCAGAGGCTGGTTGATAGTAGCCACAAACTTTGAAAAAGCAGGCAATACTGGTCACTACTTAAGAGCATACAAAGTGACTGCTGTTGAAATTGGTCACCAGTCAGAACTGAAATTAGGTTGTGGGAATCACTTACATGTGCCACACCTCCGCTTTCTTTAATGTCATTGGTTAATAAATACATGATACTTATTATAGGACAATTTAACCATCGCAAGTAATTCAAAATTTTCTCTAAAATCACGGATTGGTCCATTTCCTGACCAATCGCGTATTTTAGTACCTTTTCTATATTTTGGCGCGAAGCTATCTGGAGCCTATCCATCGTTATATAAAGACTCTCGCTGTTTGCCAGTTCAATTCTTGGAAAATAAGGCACGGCGCTATACTGACATTTTAATTCTTAATTATCACTCAATCGAGTAATCATACTAATTCCTATTGATATCACTCATGAACATTACATTTTTCTACACTGATAAAACACTGTGGAACTATTCTTTATTTAGCTAAGACTTCAATTGAACTTTGTAGTTAAATAACATTCAATATTGTACTCGACATTAATTAGCTAAACTTACCCTTTTTATTACGGAAAAAGGGAAGCAACTTTCTTTATACTATCATACTTATTATAAAACCAAGGTTGTGTGTGTCTGTACGTTTATATATTGGATCGGATTTCCTACATTTTTCAACCGATTTCAACAAAACTTCACAGGACTACGTAAAATTACCTTGCGGTGGTTCTGACAGTGCCAAAAATTGGAAAAACAATTGTTTTTGCACAAAATCAATTCGAAAACACGATTAAGAAGCATTAATGAAAGGGGGACAACTCATATCGAGTTATACTTATAAAACCCAGGTTGTTTGTGTGTGTGTGTGTTCCTTTATATATGGGATTGGATTTCCTACATTTTTCAACCGATTTCAACAAAACTTTACTTTTTTTTGGCAGGTAGTGTTTCTTATTGTCTTGCACACTTTTTTCTTTATTTTTACATTCAGAATGCTTTAAAAACTTCATTTACAAGACAATTGTTTATAATAAAATTCTATTCAATCGGTAGACTCATAACGATTGAAAACAATGTTTTTGTTTGAGTTTGGCTTTGACCAATTCATAAAAAAAAACAAAAAATACAAAACAAAAAAAAATAATTAAGACATGCGTGTCTGTCAACTTTAAACAATAATCTTTGTCAATTTTATTTTTCAGTCTTTATGATGGTCGATACTTGATGTATCTTTTACTGTTACATCCCCGGGCAACGCTGGGCTCTACTGCTAGTTGTTGATATTTTTGTATATCATTGTTAATACAATATTTTATTAATGTTCACTGAGCTTGTTTATTTTTCTCTCGTGTTTGTTGTGCATTATTCATGTGGGGTGTTGTTTTACAATAACACAGCCTTCCTTCTTTATTATATTCACGGTGATCCTAGCCAACAATACTTACAGCACCACTACAAGGTGATTGACAAATGGCGAATTAAGGAGAGAGAAAGAATAAAGCAATAATAGAAAATAGAAATAATAGAGAAAGGAAAGGCAAAATGAATAAGGTGATTTTTTTTAAATTTTTTTTTTTTATTTGCACATCTCAAATAAATAAGGAAATAATTATATAGTGTTTAACAAACAATGAGGCTATATCAAGTGAAAGCAAAGAATATCTTTGAGAAAATAATGTATGTATCATCTAGTATTGTTTATACAGAAATGTTTGTAAGAATTTCTTGTGAATGTGACCCAAGTTGGATTGACTTGATAGGTTATCCCTATGCATATTATTTGTTTTTCTCTGTAAATGTTAAAGGTTGCATGTGGCATGCAATTTGGGAGATCTTAGTTATTCCAATCTGGCATCAAAGTGTCAGAGTTTATCATGCAAGTGGTGAATTTATTCTTTGCAATCATGACACCTATTCTAAGAAGGTGCTAGGATAAGATTTAACACAATTTATTAATTAAGCTTTGAAATACCTAATAAGTGTGTTCATTTGCTTATAATATTTTGTAAGTGTTTATCAAACTTGGATTCATTTGATATAAGGTCATAAATGTAAAATATCAAATACTCTTGCTTATATTAAACTGTATACAGATATGACTTGTGATTTTTTTGACTTCAGAAATGAAACTAGAATTCATTCATTTCTAAAAAATTTATTTGAAGCCTAACAAAGTAACATAATAGTAGTTATATATTATTCATGCCTTTTTGCGAACAATTCATGGCTATAAGCAATAACATACATGAAAAAAAAAAAAGAATAATAAATGAAGGACATCAGAAACATGCTTTATAATGTTTTCATGTTTATTTGTGGTAAAAATTGATAGAAAAAAAATTGTTTTTTCATTAAATAATTTGCAGTATGTTTTTACATACCATTCCTTCATTCAAATAAACTATATTCTAGAATTACCCTATCCAGTTCTTGAGTTTTTTTCAATGCCCTCACCTTTTTATTAAACACCTGGTAGTATAACGGTATAATGAATTGACATATTAGATTCTTCAGTAAATAATGTTCGATTCTAGAATCAACTTTCATTCCTGAATTAATGTATTTAAATGGTGTTTAAATCAATCAAAATAGGAACTCTGAACATCTGTACATTTCTTCAATTGAGTTTCAAGGTTATTTATACTTTTATGATAAAATTTTGGATGTCAAGACCTTATTGAATTCAATTTCTGTATCTTTACAGCAGAATGTTTTTTGGCTTAAAAAATTGAAAAAAATGTTAGTCAGTGGGCAAGAGATCAAGGGAATATGGTGGATGTGGCAAAGTCTAATCCTATCGGTGAACTTCTGCAGTGTCATCCTGGCAACATGTGTCCAATCATTAAGAAGCCAGACTGGACCTCCTTGATTAACCAGTGCCAGTTGCATTTAGCTCAACTAAATGCATTTCATCCAGTTACTGGTGGTAAACTTTGACAGTGTTTCTCTGGTTATATTTCGGAAAGCTATCATGGATCACAATCTTCTGTTGATACAACTTTGGTTTTGGAAAGTGCTTGAGTGCTTTGTCATGATAAAACCATTGAGCTAATCTTTTATAATTGTTATAAAGGATCCATTTATCATCACAAGTCACTATTTGATCATGAAAAAAATTGTTTAAACTTTACAGATGCAGCATCAAACACATTTCAAACTTTAAACTTTGATTTTTCACTGAGTTCATGTGGAACCTATTTATTTTCTTCAGCTTGCCAATTTTCTTGAATATATAATTGAAATGCTGCCGCCCATTATCCAAGCCCTTTCTTTGACACTTTGATGTGAGTTTTGTTTGACTAGTATTTTCAGACATAGATTGTTAATTGCAGATGAACTTCCTCTGCTGCCTTGATTGTCAAGACTGTTATCTGCATTGTGGAATGTCAGAAACCAATGTCGTACTGTACAATTAGAGGTGGATCCTTCGCATCATGCTCTGTTAATGTTAGTAGCAGTTTGACAAGTATTATGGCTGAACTTGAAATCATACAAAAAAGTAAATGCATCTCTTCTTTTTTCATGTTCAAGATGAGGGGTAGATAATGTTTTAAGTTAAATTGTGAAAAGGGAATGATGTAAAATTAACAAAGTAGGCACTTTAATCATTACGAATGAGTAATATATTTTTGTGCACCTGTGATAATAATAGAATAGAAAAGGCTTATTCAGACATTATTATTTGAACGACCTAATAAAAAGTAATAAGGAATTGATATGCTGTTTAAACAATTGAATCAAATACAAAATAGAATATTTTAAAATATTTTATTTTTTTTTTTTTTGTTAGCTTATTTTTCTCTTTTTTTGTTTTTCTTTTTCATCTTTACTTTTATTTTGCACTGCTGAATTTTCTTGCTTTATCTTTATCTTTTTCTTTTTGTCCCCTTTTTTATCCATTTGTCTGTCTCTTTCTTTTCTCCCTTTGGTCTGTCTCCCCCCCCTTTGTCCCCCTGGTCTCCCCCCTTTGGTCTGTCTCTCTTTTTTACCCCCCCCCCCCCTGGTCTGTCTCTCCCCACTTTGGTCTGTCTCTTTCCCCCCACTTTGGTCTGTCTCTTTTTCTCCCCCCCACTTTGTCTCTCTCTTTCTTTTTTTTCCCCCCCCCTTTGGTCTCTCTTTTTTCTTTTTCCCCCCCTTTGGTCTCTCTCTCTCTCTTTTTCTTTCTCTTTCTTTTTTTCCCCCTTTGGTCTCTCTCTCTCTTTTTCTTTTTTCCCCCCCCTTTGGTCTCTCTCTCTCTTTTTTTTTTCCCCCCTTTGGTCTCTCTCTCTCTCTTTTCTTTTTCCCCCCCCTTTGGTCTCTCTCTCTCTTTCTTTTTTTTTCCCCCCCTTTGGTCTCTCTCTCTCTCTTTTTTTTTTCCCCCCCCTTTGGTCTCTCTCTCTTTTTTTTTTTTTTCCCCCCTTTGGTCTCTCTCTCTCTCTTTTTCTTTTTCCCCCCCTCTTTTTCTTTTTTCCCCCCTCTCTCTCTCTCTTTTTTCTTTTTTCTTTTCTTTTTTCCCCCCCCTTTGGTCTCTCTCTCTTTCTTTTCGTCTCTTTTTTTTTTCTTTTTTTTTTTTTGTCTCTTTCTTTTTTTTTCTTTTTTTTTTTTTTTAGTTTCTCTTTCTTCCCTCTTTTTTTCTTTTTTTCTTTTTCTTTTCTCTCTCTCTCTCTTTCTTAATTTTTTTTTTCTTTTTTTCTTTTTGTCTCTCTCTCTCTCTCTCTTTCTTAATTTTTTTTTTCTTTTAGTATAGAAAGAGATTGACAAATGTATAATGCTTATTTAATTTTTAAATGTGAATCCATCACAAGCCGAACATGTCCAGACATTTCTCTCTTAGCCCTTCCCAAATTAACAATCCAAATCTGGCTGGCCAAATACATACAATTGTTTATAACCAAAGCCAATTATATCAATTGGTTCTGGTGGGATATATGTTATTGAATTGTTCAACGTAATGGCTTTCATGTAGTGACAGCATGTTTCAAAACTAGCAATTTACATTGTGCTTTTTGCTTAACAGGTGATTGGATTTTGATACCATAACAACGAGGTATAGACTTGCAAATGCTCAGGATATCCTGCAATTGTTCTTAATTCTGATAACAAATTTAAAGCTGAGAGAAATAGATGAATTTAGTTCTGCTGATGACTTTTGATTTCAAAAGCACCTGTATTGTTGATGACAATACATAGTATTATTTTTACAATATATTTCACATTTTGGGGCAATTTTCTTCATTTAAAAATGTTATATTTATTTATTAAATTACAAAGAAAGTTAGATCCATTGGGAATTAGAATTAGGAATTAGATTTGTTTGGGATGTCAATTTCTGAATATTTAAAACGGATACCATGTCCCCATTGTATAAAAGACTTGGGACACTATAAATTATGTGTAGTTTGTGGGTTGCTTCAGTTGGCTTCACCAAAAATGCTTATTAGACAGGGCTGTTTAAATCTATAAAAAGATAAACATATTCTCTTTTTCCTAAATGTAGTAGCATGTAGGTAAGGTGTCCTGACTGGGGTGTATTTGTCCCCACCCCCAGGCGATTTGACTCCTGAACTCTCACACATCTATCAAAACACTTGTATCACACACACACACACACACACACACACACACACACACACACACACACACATTCTTAATAGCTAGGTTTTTAATATCTTTTCCTTTTATTTTCATTTGTGTACATGTTAAAATAATTTTTTTGTGTGCTTATACATACATTGTCATTTCTTTTAAATCCAATGATTTGTGGGACATATCTTTACCCAGTCTTACAAGAGTCTGACTATTATTGGAGCTGTTAAATATTGACTGAAAAATGTATAAACCAACGCAACTAAAATGGTACAGTCCCACAAGTTTTTAAATCAATTATATTTGCCACAACTGTAAAACGTAAAATTATTTTCATATTTTTGTGCATAAATTTATATTTTTCTTAAATGTCATGTTCTCAATATCTTTTCAAGATGTAGGGATCATTGCTTCCTACATTTTCGTTTCTTTGTCTGTGAATTATCATGACTTCCTGAGAAAGATAGTGTTTTTTTTTCTCTTGCTTTCTCTAAAGTTTTGAATTCAAAATCATTCTTCTCCTAGACTCACTGCTATACAAGGCTAAGAATCCCAGTTTACCATGACTTCATACATATCTATAACTACTTAGCCTTAACATTTCAATAGGTAAAAATATTAGCATGTCTATGCTATATACATATTGATACTGTTATAGTTATGATGCTGATCTAGCTATATATCAATGGTATGTAACACATCTTTAGTATTTCTAATAGTCCAAGTTTTTCAGAGCCATCTTCAGAATATAGTGGCTACCATATTTTTATTTTTTTTATTTTTTGTTATATTTTAAACTAGCAAGGACACCTGACATTGCTTGGAAGATCTCTGAATAAATAGTTCATTATTGACAATTTATTGATATTTTTCCGCCATCTTATGGAAAATGATTTTTATTCATTCTTTAAAAGATAAACTTCATTTTTTTTTTTTTTTTTTTTTTTTTTTAAATAATTTTCAATTGTCTATCACTAAGGTATTTGCAGATACATTCTTCTTGATCAAAACATTTGTTAGCTGGCGAGCTGACTGGATCCAGGACACTGCATATATATATCATTCAATCATATCCTTAAGGACAGATATATCTATCCCAAGCCACTTATCTTGTACCAGTTTTGTTGAGTACACACACTCAATAAGGATTTTGTTTAGATAATATTTCACAATAGGTGAGTCTTCCCTGATCTGTAATACTTCTTTCAATATATAGTAATAAAATATTATTAAAGGAAAAGAAAAAAGTGAAGGTACAATAAAATAGATAAAAATTATGGACAAAAATTGGAAATTTATTAACAAATGGAAAGAGGGTACAGAAAATAAAATAAATAATAATAAAGGAAATATAGAAAAGAAAAGCATATACATACATACATATATATATATATATATATATATATATATATATATATATATATATATATATATATATATAGACATAAGTGCATAAATAAATGTACACAAGCCACTACACAGACATATGAATCTCAATACATGTAAAGATATAAATACATATACAAGATTAATATGTATTGACACTAACCTTACACACTCCTTATGTAAGCTTGTATTTAAAGGAGCTATAGTGATAGAACCAACGATGGTATAAAAGAGGGTGACTGGAAAGTAACCCTCAGTATACATGGCAATACTTCCATTACTGAATAGAGCGTAAAAATATAGTAGCTAAGTGATGGCTGTTAAAATTTAGAGTTAAAATGTGTGTGGAGGGCCTACTCATCCAAGGAGTGGTGTTGCTGATAATGGGTTTCCTTGTGGAAATTATACTCTCTGAATAAACCCAAATCTCTGTTTAGTCCCTCTATGTGGGAATTTACTTTTAGGATATACTTCAACTCCGATCTGCGTCTATCTTCCTGGCTACCGAACCCAGGCACTAAAAGCACACACCCAACATCATTGATGTTATGACCAGGTTGGTTGAAGTGTACAGAGACTAGAAATTGTTGTTGTCCCTGATGTTTTTTCTTTTGGTTATTGATCCATAAACCAAACTCTCTTCTGGTTTTTCTTGCATTTGTGACAGAAAATTAAATATATAAGATTAGAACTGTCACAGCTTAGAGCAGGTTGTCTGAATATCATGTGAGTACCAGGTGGGGGTAACTGTTGTGAGATGTATGTATGTGTATATAATTTTGTTGTTTTTTTTTGTTTTTTAAGATAGCATGTATTAGTGTTTTCATTTTTGTTATTTGTTACTGCTGCAGAGGCAATGATACTAAAGGATGGTGCTGGACCTTTTTATATGGCTTGCACACATCACAAGACTCATGTCTTTTTTACACCTTCAATTATTTGATTTTAATATCCAGCAGTTGCCATATTTATATAAAAATGAGAATTAGACTACAATTTGAAATTAATTATATTCTTTTTTTTTTTTTTTTTTTTAAATTTGTAATTGTCAGTAATGCTTGCATTAATTCTTGACCACTGAAGCATTTCTATAGTAAAGTTATCAACAATGATAATACACACTATATCTATGATTGTGTATAAATCTATCAGTAATGCTTGTATTAATTCCTTTCTTCCTGATTTCCAATGTATAATAGTAATTGAAACTTTCCAAAACAAATGTATAAGTTGTAGAATAACAATAATAAACAGCACTTACTGGTATAAAGGTCGCAGATAGTGTCCAAGTGGCAGACAAAAATAAAGCAGGTTGTAACTTAATACAAACCCTGCAAACTAACTGATGAATCAAGCTGGTATTTATATAGAAATACCTCCACTCTGTTGATGGATATCATTCCATCCCCTTAGATAAAGAGTCCCAGCCACTCACCACCTTCATCACAGAATGGGGAAGGTTCATGTACCTGAGGATGCCACAAGGTTACCTAGCATCTGGCGATGCCTACACCCGAAGGTATGATGAAGTAATAAAAAGACATCCCCATAAAAAGTAAAAATCGTAGATGACACACTACTCTCGACTCTGACATCAAAGGAGCCTTCTTTCACACCCTCGATTTCCTCTTCCATTGTGCAAAAAACGGCATCGTACACAATAGAGAAAAGTTCCAATTTTGCCAAGACACTGTGCAGTTTGGGGGCCTCCAGATAACATCCTCTGGTGTAACCCCTTCTAAATCCATGCTGGAGGCGATATTAAGCTTCCCAATACCAAAAACACTCACTGATGCCAGATTATGGTTTGGTCTGGTCAACCAAGTAGCTTGGGCATACACACTGAGCCCAGTCATGCTTCCATTTCGTGATCTCACACTTTATATGGAATAAAAGCCTTGAGGATGCATTCCAGCATTCAAAGAAGGTCATAGTTGACTAAGTTCGAAAAGGCATTGCAACATTTGAAAAAGAACGAATAACCTGCCTCGCCCCAGATTGGAGCGAAGACGGAATGGGCTTCCTACTTCTACAGAAGTATTGCTCATGCACCACTGACAAAGCCCCAGTTTGCTGCCCTGAAGGTTGGCGCCTGATATTTGCTGGTAGCAGATTCTGCATTGATGCTGAACGCAGATATGCACCTATTGAAGGCGAGGCAGCAGCAATTGCGTGGGCATTGGAAAAATGTCGCATTTTTGTAATGGGTTGCCCGAATCTCATAGTGGTTACAGATCATGAACCATTAAAAGGATTATTCGGAGATAGACCTTAGTAAATCCAAAAACCCCCGATTATTCAGGTTAAAGGAAAAACCTCAGGTACAGCTTCACCATTCAGCACTGCCCTGGAAAATGGCACAGAGCCTCCGATGCTGTCTCTCGTAACCCAGCAGACATCTCACAGGCACTCCTAAATGTATTTACTGCTGAACCCTCTCAGTCAGTCATCATAGAGTCTGACAACATGGATGACTGGGTCAAATCAACAACCCTATTAGCAACATTCGGTTGCAAATGACAACCTGGAGCTGATCTCACCAGACGTTATCCGTGCGGCGGGGCGCAGCGACCCATAATACAAAAAAATTAATTGAGATAATACGAAATAGATTCCAAAGGATGTGCAGCCTCACTGCACCAAATCCTGAATACTGGGAAGTGAGGCACCGCCCTAAGTGTTGACGATGGATTAGTGCTATTAGATCAAAGAATCGTTATCCCCACCTCTCAACGCGCAACAGTCTTACATAGCCTACATTCTGCACACCAAGGTGAAGTTGGCATGAAGGCGCGTGCCAATGAATCTGTTTATTGGCCCGGGATGAATGCTTCAATATGTAACATTAGAGCAGATTGTACGTTCTACTCAAAAATTGCCCTGAGTCAACCAAAAGAGCCAATCAACTTGACACCATCTCCTGATTGGCCATTTCAGCAAATCATCATGAACATCTTCCATGTTGGGAACCATGGTTACTTAGCATGCGCTGACAGGTTAACAGGCTGGCTAAATCTATACCACTTGAGCCACGGAGAAGCTAATGCGTCAAGGATTATTTCAATTTACCGAGACATATTTCAAGCCTACGGTGCTCCCGAGGAACTCGGCACTGATGGTAGGCCACCCTTCACATCTCTTACATTCAAGCAATTTTTACAAGACTGGGCTGTTAAACACAGGTTATCATCTGCTGGTTACCCACAATCCAATGGTCGGGCAGAGCTTGCTGTCAAAACGGTAAAGAGAATCGTAAATGGCAACACGGGAGCCCAAGGATCGTTGGACAATAATCGTGCAGCAAGAGCCATCCTCCAATACAGGAATATGCCCATTCAAAACATTGGGCTATCCCCTGATTAACTACTACTCCACCACCGACTACGTGACTACATACCATCCCACACCACACTCTATAAGCCACATGCGAATTGGATAACCACAGCCCAAAATCGCGAGATAAGTCTGTCCCGCCGGGCGCTTCGTCTCATAAGCGATACAACAGAACAACACACACCTTAAACCCCCCTTCAAAAGGACAAATAGTGGCACTACAACGACCAACAACCTGCCGATGGGACACAACAGGTCAGGTCATTGAAACCCTCCCCAACCATCAATACCGTATCAGAGTTGATGGATCAGGTAGAATTACCTTACGAAATCGCCGATTCCTCAGGAAACTGGATACACCTACAATTCCAGTTCCCAGACCTAGTGCCTTACCCGAGACCCCTACACCAGTGCCACAAACATTCGACGCTGGGATAACATCGAACACTGCTCAGTCGTCTACAATAACACGGACAAAAACCCCTTGGGCATTGTCCAGACTACTTCTGCACAACCAGCCAGGTTTAAAGGAACTCATCCCTCCCTAAAGGCCACTACCCATCCCTCCCTAAACGCCACTACCCACACCTCCCTAAAGGCCACTACCCACACGTGATGGGGGGGAAGGAGATGTAGAATAACAATAATAAACAGCACTTACTGGCATAAAGGTCCCAGCTAGCGTCCAGCTGGTAGACAAAAATAAAGCAGGTTGTAACTTAATACAAACCCTGCAAACTAACTGATAAATCAAGCTGGTATTTATATAGAAATACCTCTACTCAGGTACCAGCAGCCAATCACAGCCCAAGCAATGGCTTATCCCACTTTAGCACAATGAGATGCTCCATGGCAACATAAATAGCTCTCTTTCTAAAGGTTGGATTATTATTCACTTAGCTTGCTCCACAACTGAGTGTTTATCTCTACCACGTGATTTTTCTACATAAGTCATCAATCTTCCTCAACTTTTGTCAAGACAAAACTATATCTATTGAGTCTTGAGGCTGGATATACCAAGATTCATGAATTAGAGTTTACATAAACAGCGAGTATTTAAGTAATAAGCTTGTAGCAAAGAAGAGCTCAGAATGTGAACCCTGAGGCTGGATATTCCAAGATTATATAGATCATTCTCTAGTGCCAAGAATTTGTGACTTGCAGGATCCTTTTTAATCTTTTATTTCTAAATTGGAACAGGATGAGGATTTAGAAGCAATATGTCATGGAAATTTATACAGCTGCTTAATACTTATATAAAGTAGGTACTGAAGAGTTCTTTGCTCATCCAAGAAAGGATTACTAAAAATAGATTCTGTTTAGTCATTTGGTCATATATTTTGATAAGTGGATCAGGTTGAGAACTTTTCAGCACCCACTAGTATAGGCTTTTATTATTTAAAGCCTAATAAATTTAAGGGTGCTTTTTGCCACTTTCTATACAGGCTTGGATGGATTATACCCTGTATGTATTCCATTGTTACTTGCAGAAATGTGTATTTAACAAAATGACATTCTCCTGAGGAGTGGGGGGGGGAACATGGTTAAAGTTTAGGTGAGGTGGTTAAAATGAAGTTGTATATGTTAGAATGAGTGAAAGTTTTTTTTTTAATGAATTTGTTTAATAAATCTTATCTTTTAATTGGTGACATAAATAATTTTTTATCATAAAAGAATAAAAAAAATTGATGTCAGCATCTGTTTATCATAAAATAATAAAGACACAACCACTCCACCTCATGTCTATCATAAAATAATATGCAAAAAGCTCTGTTTATCACGCAGTGATAAAGACCCCGTCCCCCCTTCGTTTATCACGCCCCTTCGTTTATCACGCAGTAAAGACCCCCCCCTTCGTTTATAAAAAGACCCTGCCCCCCCTTCGTTTATCACGCAGTGATAAAGACCCCGTCCCCCCTTCGTTTATCACGCAGTTTATCACGTTTATCACGCAGTGATAAAGACCCCCCCTTCGTTTATCCCCCCGCCCCCCTTTATCACGCAGTGATAAAGACCCCCCCCCCTCGTTTATCATGAAATAAAAAGAGCACTTCTCCTTCCCCCCCTTCGTTTAAAATAATAAGACACAAAAATCACCCTTTTTTATTATAAAATAATTTTAAAATGTTTTCTTTTTTTCTTTTTCTCTGTTAGGAATGCACTGATACTGACATGTATGACCCTTTGTGAGGATGTGGTCGAAGCAGTCAAGAAAAAGCCCTCATGAAACACTTCTGCAGCCAGCACGAAAGAAAATAAACTATGCTTACTCTGGTTCTCCTGACTCTCCCCATATACGTCGATCTATTTCACGTCTTTCCAATTCAGATGACATCAAACGCAACCTCCGTAACATAACAGATGATGACTATGACCAGGGTTACTCTGCACCAGTGAGTCAAGTGAACTTCTCCCGTGTCACCTCCCCTGTTGCTGTTACAACCATCACCTCTTCATCCCCATGTAATAGCATAGATTCTGGCTTTCAGTCTCCTACAGGACTCCAGTCTCCACCCAGTGGAGCATTGTCTTTCAGTCTAGCATCCCAGCTAAATTCTCAGTCAAGTCCCGTGTTGCTCAATGTGACAGAAAAAAGCCATTCTTTGGAAGAAAAAGACTGTGAGTTATTGGTCACTCCAAATGCAGCTGCTAGAGTTGAGTCAGAATTCACAACTCCGTCCTCTGCACAAGTCAAAGCAATTGCCATAAAATGTCAGGAATCTTCAGAACATCTGCAAGTAATCTTCACTACATCAGTGCAAGATAAAAATCAACACTCACCAGATGTTCAACAGAATGTGCTGTCAACATCATCTGAAAAGCCTTCTGCTGGTTCTGTTAAAATCATTCATTTAAATTCCTTAAAACTTACATCTCCTTCTCCATCAGCAGCTGTCTTGGACACAACTTCATTGCAAAGCACACCTACTGTAAATAAAGACCAATCAGCACCAAAGGATATTGTTATTGAGATCTTAAAGACGCAAGATTTTCAAACTCCAAAATGTAAGTATAATTCTCTTAAGTGGTTTACAAGTTATTTGGGAAATAATAGCTGATTTTATTATACCATGTTTTAGTCAGGCTATGAGATCTCTCTGTCTGTCTCTCTCTCTCTCTCTCTATATATATATATATATATATATATATATATATATATATATATATATATATATAAAAAGTAACATTGAAGTCAACACTCAGAGGCGACAGGCTGTTTCATGCTAGATGCAATCGTCAGGCTGCAAATGTTGGATTTTTCCTCAACCATTTATATATATGGGTTAGTGGTGCATTGTGTGTAATCTATTCTGGTAGTTATTTTTGTGGGAGTGGCTTGTTTGTTTATTTATTTATTTGTTTAGGTTAATTTATTTTGCTTGTTTTTCATTTTCATTTTTTATTATTCTTTTCCGTTTTTGATGTAGTAAAAAATTTTTGGGGTGATATGCTTAGGTTGCTTATTTAATAGTTTGTTTTGGTCTGGGAAGATAAAGCTATTTATTTGTCCAATGTTTAGATTGTTGCCGTAGTCTATTCTGTTATTTTGGTGGAGGGGACACTTTTTAAGTTATTTATTTGGATTGATTATTTTTACTTGTTTTTGCTTATTTATGCTTATTTCTATTAGTTCTAATGGTTATTTTAGCATGTACAATTTGTTAATTTGTTCATTTATTTATTTGGATTAATTTTTTTATTTGTTTTTTATCTATTTACTTATTTTTTATTTTGTATATTTTCATTTACTTTATTTGGCTTTCAATTTTTGAGTAATGTAGTAAAGTTTTTTTTTTTTTTTTGTTCATCATTATCTAGCAGTTATAGCTATTTTTACATCCAAATCAGTTGGATTGATGCAATCAGATGTCTAGTCACACTGATAAGCTGTGATACAGTGAAACAGTCTGAATTTTATATATATATATATATATATATATATATATATATGCCCCTGAAAAAATAAATTTTGTTTGAGCACTTTAGAGAGAGAGAAAAAGCATGAATTTGTAAACATTGACTGCTACTACTAATAATGCAAAGCTTTTCTATGAATTGAGCACTCTGAGTGACTGGCATGTTTATTCAAAATAAATCTGTAAAAATTCAGCTTCCTCTCTGCCAAGAGCCAATAGCTTAGCAGAAAAATCTTTGACTGATGCCAAATCAGTCAAGTTTTGATCCTGGCTTGACGCAATCAGATGTGTAGCCACACTGATGAGCTGTGATACAGTAAAACAGTCTGTGGATGACATTTTTTATATATATATATATATATATATATATATATATATAATTAATTAGTACATATATGCTTTCGCTGGGTGGTGTTCCCAGTTCATTGGGTACAATGAATGCACTTTCAGATGTGTGGCATGGTTTACTTTCAAAGACACGATGTCATTTTCCAACATGTGTGAATTGGAGTCACCAAAAAACACTCTTGACCATTTTTCTTGCTTTTTATAATGGCCTGAGATGTTCAAGTATGGACACTTTTGTCCGATAACGTGTCTTGATAGAATGTAATGTTGAAGTATTCAGTAATTTCAATTCGAAATAGTCAATTTTTATCTTTGTTTTTTCCTGAAATTTGGTCTATTTCACCTCCAAAATACCCTATTGTTTTGGAAATTAATGTGTAGCCTCAATATTGAATATGTAGAACTATGAATTTCATCATTTGAAAAATTTTGGTGAAGATTTGGAATATGTTGTCATTTTTAGTGACTGTTTGGGCTCCGAGCAGGTCTTGGCATGTTTCAATCTGGCTCCATCCCAATTTTCAAAAATTTTCAAAACATTGGCCCATTTCCTTCTACTTGAACACAAATGAGTGGAATAAAACACTTGCCCACTTTTTTTTAAAATTTGGTCTCTGTAGCCTACCTATACTACTAAACAGAATTAATCATATACAAACAGTACCAGAAAATGTCACTCTAGTAACCATCAAACATCAAACACATTGAAGGATTAACCACTCTTAAAAAAGCACTTACTAAAAGAACAAAACAAGACCCCCTCACAGAAGTAATCATAAAACTTATGGAATATATTCTTACATTGAGTACTTTTGATTTCAATGGCAAATACTACCTGCAAGTTTGAGGATGTGCCATGGGTACCATAGCAGCTCTATCATATGCCACAATCTTCAGAAGCAGTTGAGAGATTGATGATGATATATTTAGATTCAATATTTCTCTAGTCTACAGAAATGGTTTTTAGGCTCTTCTGTAATTCTATGCCCCTTCTGTAAATTAAGAATTTTTTTTTTTATTTAATGTTTTGATGGTTCAAGACTTAAGATAGAAATTGAAGACTTATTCATTCTTTACCATGCCATTCAGGCTTCCTGTAGCACTAATCAGTCTTGCATTGAATGTTTGAAATATCTTTTCTAAAGTTTTGCAATAGAGATGGATATCAAAGATGCTCAAAATGATCACATGAAAGAGCAGAAAACGATTTGTAGAAAAGGCCTCAAAATTTAGTTTCAGTTTTCCAATTTCAGGAAGTTTTAAGCAACTTAAAAGAATAAAGAAACCTAAGTGTGTTATATGAACTCACTTAAAATCAGAAAGAAGAAATCACCATTTAAAATGCTGTAATTATGGAACAAAAAAGTATTTATTTATTGAATAGTAACCTGCAGTGAAAAGCTTATCTTTCATGACAACTGGAAATAATCAGTACAACGGTTTGGCCATAATGAAGCTCAAAAACACTTACCAAAACAGCATTGAAACCAAAAAATTATTACCACAATATAGTACTCTGAGTTGATTACATATTAACAATAGTTTGGTTATTTAATCTTACTTATTATAAAACGCAGATTGTGTGTGTGTGTGTGTGTGTGTGTGTGTGTCTGTAACGTTTATATATTGGATCGGTTCCTACATTTTTTCAACCGATTTCAACAAAAACTTCACAGGACTACATAAAATTACCTTGTGGTGGTTCTAACAGTGCCAAAAATGGGGAAAAATATAATTGTTTTTGCACAAAATCAATTTGAAAACATGATTAAGAGACACCGTGAAAATGGAAGGGGGACAACTCACATCGGGTTGTTTGTGTGTGTGGGTTCCTTTAAATATGGGAGCGGATTTCAGCCGATAAAAGAAAACTTCACTTTTGTTTTTTTTTTTTTTTTTTTTGCAGGTAGTGTTTCTTATTCTCTTGCACACTTTTTTCTTTATTTTTAACATTCAGAATGCTTTAAAAATTCCATTTACAAGACAATTATTTATAATAAAATTCTATTCAATTGGGAGACACATAACGATTGAAAACAATGTTTGAGTTTGGGTTTGACCAATTAAAAAAAAAAAAAAAAAAAACTAATTAAGACCTGTGTCCGTCAACCTTAAACAATAATCTAACGATCTCTACTGATTGTATGAATACAAACATCAGAATAAATTCTCTATCTTTAGGGAAAGATAATGAAATCTAAACATACACAAGTCCTAACTAAAAATAATAACCGGAATGGGAAACTACTTTAAATACACATGGTGTCCAATTTTTTTACTGTAGTCAATAAGTAAAAATCATAAATTGTAAAAGATTACTATTACAGAAAGGCTACTAAATGAATAAGATTTGTTAGATCATAATTAATAAACCCAAATAAAGTTAATATTTTTTGTATTAGAAATGAGTGGAAAATATATTCAAATCAGAATTCTAATTATGAATCACCACAAGCAAAATATGCAATTTTTTTTTACTGTATTCAATAAGTAAAAATCATAAATTGTAAAACTAAAAGATTACAGAAAGGCTACCTACATTTTTCAAACCAATTTCAACAAAACCTTACCTTTTTTTTTTTTTTTTTTTTTTTGGCATGTAGTGTTTCTTATTGTCTTGCACACTTTTTTCTTTTATTTTTACATTCAGAATGCTTTAAAATTCCATTTACAAGACAATTGTTTATAAAATTATTCTATTCAATCGAGACTCATAACGATTGAAAACAATGTTTTGTTTGGGTTTGACCAATTCGTAAAAAAAAAAAAAAAAAACCCATTAAGACATGCGTGTCCGTCAACCTTAAACAATAATCTTTGTCAATTTTATTTTTCAGTCTTTATGATGGTGGATACTTGATCTCTCTTACTGTTATATCCCCGGGCAACGCCGGGCTCTACTGCTAGTATTGCTTATAAGTCTTATATAACAAACATCATAATGAATTAATAATTCCAATGTTAGCCCTTAAGGTCTGTCCTGTACTTCAATTTGCCTGCAAATATTTAGTGGGACGATGACCCCTTTTTTGAGAGGACTTCTCCCACTCTCACATTTGATGCAGTTAGTATATTTTAGGTAGGTACCTCCATGAGATCGCTAAAATAGAGCATAGCATGATGAAAAAGATGTCAAACTTGACAAAGCAAAATTTTATCGTCTAAATGTTTATTATTAAGAGGAAAGATCAAAGTATTTTGGGAGTTTTTTTTTTTACATTTTTTAATCGTTTCTAGCATTTCCGAAATTTTTGTTAAAATTTTTTTTTTTTTTTGAGTCAGCAAAATTGACCATTTTTTTTTTCCATTTTATAAAAAAATGAAAATCTCAC